>CAJINV010000006.1:3568168-3776254 GCA_905178155.1 Amoebophrya sp. A120
CGCGCTGGTTAGATTTTCGCGCACGCATTTGGTTACCAGATCAGGCTGTTGACACTGCCACTGGCCTGTAGTTGTGCATAGAAAGACAAAGATCTATACCATTACCAATGGGCCATAAGTAAGCACACATTAGCACTGACTTCTGTTCAATTTGATCAAGTGCTTCAAAGGGGTTAAACTGTTTGTACATATTCATATTTTAATAGCAGGGCAGCTGCAGCAAGTGCATTTGCAGAATTACATGTTACATTTTTTGTTTTACTGTGACACATCATCGTACATAGACATCCAAAGAAGTTGAAGTGGCGAGCGCTGTTGACTATTCAACGCAACAAATAATTTCAGTTTGTTTTCACCTGAGTCGCTAGCTGATGAAAGGGAAAAGTAGAGGACGACGTCGGTGGGTTTCTTTCTTTCTTTCCGCGCCCGGGCACGGCATCAAATGTTCAAGGCGCTCAATGTCGGTGGGTTGACTTCGTATCATGATGCGCAATCGATACCATAACATTATCTATGATTATGATCCAACTAGAAATACTAGAGTCTTCAGTTCTTGTGCACGAAAGTGCATTGCGCGTGCCCATTGATTTGCATTTGTTTCGACACGCTTTATTTGACGTCTAAGTGGAAGCATCATGATTCTCATTGTTCGTGCTCATTGCTCCACCGGCACTCCAGCGGTTTTTGGACCACCGCGGGACGCATGTTTTTGCTGCATCTGCGATTCTATGCGACCTCCGTTCCCCGTCGTGGTAGCCGCAGCCGCATGCGCCGCTTTCCCGTGTTCACCCGCCGACGCAGTGGCCTTCTTCGCCTCCGCTTTTTTCTTTTCCGCCTTGTTGGTCGTCGCCTCCTTCTTGTTCACCTCCTGCTTGACCACCACCTTGTTTTTCACCGTGTCAACCTTGTTGCTGTGTCCTGAACAAAACTACCATCGCCCTAGATTGGTCACGCATGAAATTACGTCGCATGTTTTGTTTTTTACATCAAATGAACTTGAACATGTTGATATCGAACTCGATCTCCTCTGTTCAACAGAACTCGATCATGTTCTAATGCAAGAATACAAATACCGCGTCCAGCAACAGAGTCTGTTGGACGCGGTATTGCATTACAAATTTAGGGCAATGGTGCTTTTATCATGTACGATATGCTCGTCACCGTGTCCATCTCCATCAGGTTCACCGCCTCCGGCACCTCGTCGGTAAACTCTTCATGCGTCCCATCCAAGCAAAAATTTGTAATCAAGTAGATCATCTTTGTCTTGTCAGTACAAATCTTGGTTGTAAATCAAATTTCTGTAAGATTGCGACAAGCTGATGCGACCTACCCCAGTCCACCGGGTAGGAAGCGTAAAATCAACATAGACATACTGAAGACGTGAGTTATGCTTGAAAAATGAAACCTTTATTCGACATCGACGCTCACTATTGCGTGAACATGCAACTTCCAAAGTAAGGCGTCACTTGATTAAAGAAAGTTGCATGGATAGGCATCATCTTCAAACTCGGCATCGATGCCCTGGCGGTTTCCAGCATTCTGCAGAGCAGAGGCACCAAACTATGCTGTGGAAAACTACCGCGTTCATCATGTTGAGGTTTGTTCCCCATCCTCATTCTTTCTGGTATGCGATAGGATACGAGGGTGCGTTTGCGTAATCAGCATTACAAATACAAATTGAAATACATTTCGATTTCTGCTGCTGGTTCAAGTAGTTTTCCACGGCATAGCAGGGTGAAGAAGACGCAGACCAGCTTCTGCAAGAAAAAGCGCAGCTGCCACATGATGCCTGGTTTTTAGATTTGTTTTCGTTGTTTTGTCATGATGCAGCAGGGATATCACTATGAATGTGGTGGATGAGATAGAGATGAGGGTGCACATCTGTACCGTGAAGTCTTCTTTATTATTTCGACGTTCCGACTTCATCATGCAACATGATGGTAAGACTCAGTATAATCAGTTGCATCGTTCAGCACACTAAACTACCTTTCCGGTCTCGTCGCCTTTGCGGGATGACGCCACTACGTGTAGTCCGCGATACGTACCCTGGCTGGATAATTCTTCGCACGACTCCAAGAAATACCTCGAATGGACAATAGTGTGAATGATATACAACCCGTGAACCTGATGCTGTAACGCTTTAATGGTCAGTATCAGCAGCTTCTGGATCATTTCAGCTTTCGTAGCTCAATTTCACATGACAACAATCCTTCTAGAGCCTCAAAATGTAGTTTTGTACCTTCAATCGAACAGTGGCAGAAGAAGCGATCCGGGCCCTCAATTGAGCTGTCCACGGCAAGAACCACTTCTAAGATGTACCGGCAAGAAGACTTCTTGGAACAAAAGTGTACAACTACCACACAGGAGCTAGATTTTTGAAGTTGAAACTCTGAATAATCAACAAGTTACACTCATCATGACACGACGGAATTCATGAAATTGAAGGAAAGTGAAACGCCTTCATAAAGCACCTCTAACGACAGTCACTACATCGAACTTGTCCACGATTTTTCTGTTTCTTGCAACTCTTCGTTTCACGACGACGATCGACGTAACACATGCTTCTATCTTGATTTTTTGAAATCAGGGCCCACCTATGACTGCTTTTTGCAACGATTCCCGTTCATTCTCAAACGACAACGACTTTTTCGACGAACGACCCACAATTTGCCTTGCCATGAACAAGAAGAGTTTGCTTACAGCAGCTTGACTTTTTGTTTTTACATTCAACCGACTGCCGCTATGATATCCTCCCACAACGAATACACGAGTAAGTTTCAGTAGTATTTTCGAGCTGGAGCAACAGCAACTAGATGGAAAATTTATGTTTGTGTAACACCGACATCAGCTTCTCTGGAGTGGATGCTTAACACTTTGCACGAACAACACCAAGCTGTATCTGCCCGGCGCGATAGAGAAAAACGCTGCTCATCTTTCCATGCGGAATCTAAAGAAGACCTCTATTTGTGTCTGACATGTTGAATGAAAGTAAAGTGAAGACTTCAGGCTCTATGCATACGGGCACTATGCATACGGGCACTACACAGACGGCAACGAAATTGATTTCAAAATGGTCAATTCATCCTTGGTCAAAACTAGTGTATGGTCCTCACAATGGCTGAAAAACTGCAGCGGGCTTGAAGAACAAGAAAGATATACATATATTTACAAATTAAGTTCCTCGTCGTGAATTTGCCACGCAGAAAGAGAACAACTTTTTGCACTTCGTCCTTGGAAGCACAGCATTGCTGCACCCTCGTGGCACTGAAACAACACTCATCACAACTACCAAACTCGCCTTCTATTTTTCATCTACACTTCTACTTCTTCTTCGTCTCAACATATTCTGCTGCCCACGACATCGTAAGTGCAACCCATAATATCTTCAAAGATCAAGATTAGCATCCAATGGGTCGCGCTCCTATTTTGGTGTTACGTTCGCCGTGCTCCAAGTAATCAAATTGTGCTCAGCAGTCGGTATTTTAGTGTAGTTCTGGTCCTTGCTGGGGGTTAGCATGGTCGTCTTTGTTTACTTAAAAAAATGCATGAGGTCCGTGGTCGGTAACGATATTTACTTATTGTTTAGGTAGTATTTCGATTTTTTCATAAGAGTGCTGTACGAGATTGAGAATGTTCTTTGAGTGATAGTTCTTGGGGTTACTGCTCGACTAAATCTGAATCTGAGAGTGGGCGACATTACTGCTGACTGAGACGAAGACTTTTAGGCTCCACTGGCAAGAACTCTGCGCCGACACGTGGCCATCGAGCTGCTCGGTGCGTAGACGTAATCTAGTGAGCAAGTACTTAGTTAGTAATCCAGTGCTGCTGGTGGCAAGTGTCAACGTATAAACGCAAGGAGTGACCTTCTTAACCCTACTTGATTACAATTAGCCTGGTCGTGGCAGAGGATATTGCAAAAGTGGCGCGCGTTCACTCTTTTACAACGGGAACGGAGGGAAAGCAAAAGCATGCAAGCATATACGCATAAACGGCGCTGGATAAAGATAGTCACAGTTCTATTTTCCTAATATGCTAATGCTATTGCTATTCCTCGAAAATTGTCCACGATCATGCGACCGCAGTTTCCTTCAGTGGAGCTGGCAACACTGCGCGCCTACACTAGAGGGGGGTACCCAAAAGACAGGCTCATGCGCAGCGCCGCTCCGTTCGTCGCGTCCGACGTGTAGTCCATCGTCATGCCCTACTACAACAGGCATGGCTGAATGAATGGAAGAAAGCAGCTGCCTTCCCTTTCGCAGCTGCAAAATTCAAATCATAGCCGTCAAGAAGTAAAAATACGTGCGCCCTCAAACAATCCAGGTGAACAAACTTTGGTGGAGCTACAATACTTGTTTAGAAAAGAAATTTAGTTTGTGCGTCGGAATGCCTTCGATATAATTTATTTTAAAACGCTGATATTACCGATACTTTGAAAAATTATATTTCTATCATTTTGGGTGCTGAGTAGATTGCAAAGGCATATAATACCAAACGAACAGCAAGGCATGTAACAAAACAGAGAAGGTGGGAAAGTGAAATAAAAGCCCCGCCTGTCGTGCATTCGTTGCGCGCCTTGTCTACCAGTTTACAGATACACGGCGCGCAAAGGCAAATGTGCAAATCTTGGCCCTGATTGTTTTACACTCAAGGCCGCCTGCTCCCCGCACCATCCAACGGAGGACGGCGACTCTCCAACGCCGCGGAGCTTTCATCGGGCAGGAGGGTGTACGAGTCCCGTTCCGGTTCCAAGCCAAGGCGGATGTGCTGCGCAATAAGCCGAACCCATCCTCGGGGGACCGGTTCGAAACTTCGGCCGAACTTTCCTGGGACCTGTTTTAAGGATAACGGACCAGCACCCTGCGACACAGCGCGAAAATGGTTCTCGACCTCTTTCGCATGGTTATCGAGCTCTGCCCGCGTGAAAACGCTGTCCGCGGCGTATCGGGAGAAAAGCACAGAAAGCGCTGGCCATATGGCCTTCAGTTTTTTTGTTTCGGGCTCTCCTGCGTCTGCGTAATCAAGGAAGTAGGCGCGTAACATACAGGCCGGCCCCCCCCCCCCCCCCCTCTATGCCTGCGCTAGCCGTCCAGGTGGGGGGTGCGTGGGGCAGCTCAGTTGGCCCGGCCTAGCTAGCGCCCACCGAGATATGACGGCACACGACTCCGCGCACCGGGGCCCCCGCATGGCATGCCAGCCCTCCCCTCGCCGCCGGCCGGCCCTTAGAGCCAGGCCAGGGCAGTCAATCGAACCTCGGGCCGCGGCCGGTGCCCGGACCGGCTTGTGGGCGTAAAGGTCGGCATCTGCATCCATGGCGCCGACGCTGGTTCAGCAGCACTGCGCGGCTTTACAAGTTCCTGCCCCGGAGTTTTTGGAGAATCATGCCAAGTTTTTTCATCTCTCTTGTCGAGGACGGTTGGAACTGAGGCGCAAAAAATGTGCCAAACATCTGCCGGCGCCCGACAAAGAAACCGCAGACGACCGCGAGGGCGCGATCGTCTGACGCTGCCGAGGGCCTGCTACATACCACCTGTGGGAATGGCCACAAAAATCACAAAGAAACGCCCCCCCGCCCTAGCTACTGGCCAACGCACTATAATGATAATCAATTTAGCTGCCCCGATCGCGTACCCCCGGGCCCGCCCCTGTTCTTCCCCTGGCGGAAAATAGATCGCGGCGCCCACGCTGCCTAGATAAGGCGTTCGCGGTTTTTTCGGGCTTGCCGCTTTTGCTCTTCCAACGCCGGGGGCCTTTTCCGCGGGTTTTTCCTTCCAATACCCCAAAAAAACCGCGGACGCCCTGCCTGCCTAGCTACTTCGACAGAGTTCTATGGCCCATTTTTCCTAACCCTTCCAAGCCACCCGCCCATCCCGGGGCCGGTGGCTGCGACGCGTTGGCAGGCGGATTTTGTCACCAGTAACCGACCGCCTGTGCCCCCGCCAACCGCCTTACGAACTTCATGCCCCTGGAGCCCGGGCAGGGCACTTCATTCCCTACCTACCTAGCTACCCCCCGACGGCCTTGCGCTGCGAGAAGGAAAAAGAAGGGCCGTCGCCACACACCACAAAGGCATTCGCCCAAAACAGGAAAACAAAACTTGAAGCCAGAAGGCCAACGCTTTTTATTCTTGTAATACCGCGGACGGGCAATGTAAAAAAAGCCAAGCGCGGGCGGTGTCTAGCCCCGCATCGCCCGAGAAGCGGGAGGCCACCGGGCGCGGAGTCGGTCCTCGTAGCTGTTCCACAATGGTCAGGCTGAGGGCAAAGAGATCAGACTTGGGGCTGTACCGCGAGGGGAATGCTGTGAATGGCTGCCCGGCGCGCCAGAATACGGCAGCACGTTGCCGGCAATCTTCTTCGGCGAGCGCGGGGCTTTGGTACAGGCCGACCGCAGGAAGCTTGTCGAAGTCGAGGCACTGGGAACCACCACTCGGGCCGACGGACGAGAGCAGCTGTAGTGGCGCCACACAATCTTCCCTCGATTTGAACACGGGGAGCCCAAGCAACACCGCACCCACTTCTCCAGCCTGGCCGGAGTGGTCGCGCGCGTTAACAATGGACGCTGCGTCGAAGTTAATAAGAAATCTCGGCTTGGAATTGGATTTGAAGTCAGAGCCCGAGTCAGAGCCTTCCCCACCCTCTGTTTGTGTTTCTGCTTCGAGTCCCACACTCGATGGGCTCACATCGTTCAAGACAATTCCACCAGCAGCAAAATGCTCGAAACACCCATGCGCCCTCTGGACATAGCCGGCCACATCGCTCAAATGGTGTCGCCACCAAATCCCATCTCCATCTTCTGCACCGGCCGGCCCTTCGTTGCCCAGCTTTGGCGAAATAATCTCGACCCGCTCCACGAAAAATAGAAAGCGAGCAATCGGGTCCGGCGATGAAGACACAAAGACCCGCGGGACCCGGGCAACACAGTCTTGCACGTCGGTTCGCCCATGGCTGAGCAACAAGTTTAGCAAAATTTCGCTTTCCGCCACTTTTTTTACGCAAGCCGCGTCGCTGTCTCGGCACTCGACGACCTTCAGCACCTGTTCGTACTTGTCATCGCCGAACACCTTATTCTTGATATTGGTGCTGCTGAGCGATAGCGAAGAAGTTGTAAAGGCGGTGGACACAGAAGTCTTGTGTGACAAAAACTCCGTCCAAACCTTGCCATTCAATCCACGTCCCCCGGGCGCGCCCTGGTAGGATATGGTGTACCCCGCCTGGTCTTTATCGGGCCTGCCCTCTTGGCGGCCCATGGCAG
The DNA here is from genome assembly GCA_905178155.1 of Amoebophrya sp. A120. NCBI lineage: Eukaryota > Dinophyceae > Syndiniales > Amoebophryaceae > Amoebophrya > Amoebophrya sp. A120. The sequence continues at coordinate 3,575,420 of CAJINV010000006.1, forward strand.
CAACAGCTTCGCTCGAAAGATGCACGGTATGACGATTATTTCCTTCACTGACGGCCCCCGTGTCCTCAGACGTCGCAGGGATAACAAAGTTTTCGACCCATAGTTCGAACTGAACTTTTTCGCTTTCGCATGGTGGGGGTCCGTTCACGAGCAAGTTGCCCATGGTCTGCGGAGCTTCTTCACAAGCAGCCCGCAATTTGTCCACAACGAAATTTGCCACCATTCGGCGTAAGCCTGTGCTGGGTTCAGCCGAGACACGGGATTCCAAGCTCGTGTGAGAGTCCAGCTCCGGTTTCAAACCAAGGCGGATGTGCTGCGCAACTAGCATCTTCGACTCGTCACGCAAATGCAACCCGTCCTCCTCACCTTGATCTTTTAAAAAAGAGAAGACCTCCTGCGCGCGGTCATGAAGTTCTTCTTCCGTAAATACCCCGCCTTTCATTTCTTTTGCTTTGAAACAAATTTCCGGAATTTTTTCGCCGCGAGCATCAAGCTCATTCACGGGCAGGTGGTTTCCCGCTAAAGTGCGGCCCGGAGAAACCAGGCTTAGAAGGGGGCCGCCAGGACCGCGCGCCGGCTGCAGATGCTGCATAATAGTTTGACTGGCGGCAAAAAGATCCGACTTCGGGGTGTAGCGCGCGGGCGGTTGTGTGAGCGCCGGCTTTCTGGAAAGGCGACGGACCGAGTCAAGCCGTTTGCACTTTTCATCGCTTCGCGCCGGGCTTAAAAAGCCGGGGGTTGAGTCAAAATTTACGGAGCACTGACCTTCGCGAAGAAGCTGATCGCTGCCCGGCGTTTCACATTCGGTTTTGCTATTCGGTCCGGATACAACAGGATTCCCCAACACCACTACCATTGCCGCATTATTACGGCGGGCATCGGCGTCCATGTTGACAATGGACGCAAGATCAAAATCAAATTGCCTGGGTTGGTGAGGTTTCCACGCAGGCGAAGCCGTCTGGCCCTCGGGTTGATGGCCCTCTGCCTCGTTCTTCGTCTTTTGAATTATTTCAAAGCCCATGTTGCGGGGCTTTAGGTCGTTCAAAATAATGCCTGCTGCAGCGAAGCGCTCCAGACAAAAGTGTAGCTGGCTGACGTAGTGGTCCGCATTTTTCCGGAGGTGCTCACTGTCTTGCTGCGTTGTGCCCTCAAATCCTGGCGCGAGAACAACTTTCACCCGCTCCACGAAAAAAAGAAAACGGAGCCGGCCCGGCTCAGCAAAATCTAGCTCGTCCTCGTCGGTGCGGGCAAAGACGTAAGACACAAAGACTCGCGGGACCCGGGCAACACAATCTTGCACGTCGGTGCGTCCGTGGCTCAGCAACAAGTTAAGCAAAATTTCTGTCCACGCCACTTCTTTCATGCACTTCACGTCATTCTCTGCGCACTCAACCACCTTCAGCACTTGTTCGTACTCATCATCACCGAACACCTTATTATTCAGCAAATTACTAGTGAGGGCACTGCCCGCTTCTTCCGCAGCCCTTTTTGTCGAGTGAAACTCCGTCCACACCTCGCCAACCGTTCCTTTCCCCCCGGGTTCGCCCTCGTAGAGTATGAGGCTCTCTTTGTCGCCTTCGTCTGCACTGCCCTCGGTGCGGCCCATGGCAGCAACATCAACATTGCTCCAAAGGGGACGTACGGTATGATGATTATTTTCTTCAGCGCGGCTCCCGGCGTCCTCAGACAATGCTGGGTGCACAAATTTTCCGACCCATTCTCTCGCAGAGATTTCGCCATCGCATGGTGAGCACGATCCCGCTGTTGCAGCTCCTCTTTTCTGGGGGCGATTATGCATTGCAAATGCGTCTATGTCATGTCTGGAAGATTGCAAGATCTGTCTCGAAGGTTTCGCATGCCCAGAAGGTGAAGGTCTGGGCTGGAATGCGAGCTGGTGTAGCCGTACAAGCTTTGAGAAGGTCAATGCGCGATGCCTATTAATTCATTATCCTGAACAAGAAGAAGGCAACATCATCGGGCGCCCAAAATTGGGCCGCTTTTTCATCATGTGCTCAAGCAATACAGATTCATTCGTGCGTCCTCGCCCAGACCTAGAAGGACAGACTCGGGCTATTCCAGGCCCACAGAACATATTTGCAATGCACAGCCACCTCGAAGTTCTTGTTCATCTGCTGGTGAATGTAAATCGCACGAGAGATGATCATGAGCACCAACATGAGCGTTCTCGAGCAGGTAGCGCATAGTCTCGGGAGCAACCTGGCAAGCAATCCACAATTCTTGCGTAACGCGATATACCACCTGTGCGTGCCACAATTTGGTCTTAGCAACCGGGTCACTTTTTTCATCCTGGGATGATTTTGACGCGTGTTGAAGAAAGCTCAGCTCAGTACTGTTTGCGAGAAGCCTGCTCGTCAAGTCCGAGTTGCTAAGCAGTTCAGGATGCTGCCCTCTAGCAGGTGCGTCTCTGACTTCTGAAATCGCAGTTGCAGTGGATGCAGGTGTGATGGAACCTCCAGGGCCACGCCGGCGGGCTTGTTCCGCTGTGGGAAAAAAGTTGTGGTAGCGTTGTTGTACAAAACTCATTTCCTGCTTAGTATCCCGACGAAAAAAAAACTGCTTACACTTACACACTTGCTGTAGCTTCAACAGCAGCACAACGCGTTTTATTTATATCCGCATGACACAGAAAACTTGCAGTGTTAGATATCATACACAAGAAATGGAAAAACACGTATGGCTACATCACGACTAGGCTCCTGAGTACAATGTAATCCGGCATGAGAGAACCTGATGTCTGTCTTGTAATATGGTCTGCAGCACTTCAAAAATGTGTAACGGTAACACTTTTTTCGTTGCATAATGCTCTGCGTTCTTGCGTGATTGTGATGCCTCGTTCCTCGAACTGTTCGTGACCGAAATCGGCAGCAGTGCGGGCGACAAAGCGTCAGAAGCAGTTTGAGCCCCGCCGGGAAGCTGTTTTTGCTGAGCCGGGGCGGACGGCTGTGAAAAAGAAAGGCTTGGCTGGACTTGGGTTTTCTCGGTACTAGTGGGAGAAGACGCTTTTTCTTTCAGCCGCCCGTCCGACTGGTGCCCGACTGTCGCATGATTCGCCACCAGCAGGGAGGTGGATGAGGACTCCTGATCTTCGTTCCCAGAAGTGCCCTGCTGCTGGTTATGTTCCATCCGTACACGCGCAAACGAAGCGGGCTCCCACCGAGTGGTAGGATTTGTTGTTTGCTCTGGAGGATGAATGCTCGATGAGGCGCTCTGTTTAGCAGCTCTTGCTTCCTTTGGTCGCCCCATGATGTCGTCTACCGCAGCGGTAATTCGCGTTTCGTTGGAAGGCTTAGTATATGCACTGCAAACATGCCGGCGCCGGGGTCTGGGTAACAAGGCTTGTGATGCTAATACAAACTCGGAGTATCACGAGCAGGACGTCTCAAAATATTGCCAGCCCTCTGCCGAATGACATTATAGCTTTCGGGCTTCTTACGTGCTGCCTATGGATTCATCTGCGCTTCAAACTGCGTTTTTGTATGACAGAAAAACGGGCCTTTTGGGTACCAACGTGCATGACGGACTCGAAAGTCTGTCCCTGTGTCTGTCGTGCCGGCCGAGCACTACAAAAGCCTGTCCCTGCATTCTTCCAGACCCAGACACTCTTGATTTGATACTATCGTGGCGGTCGCGGCGGCGCCAGGAACGTCTTGTCCCTGTGGCTTTTTTATTTGGTCCTCTTCCTTTTTCGGGGTCGCGTAGCCCAACAAGGACCAGGGAAAAGAGAAGCCGGGTTCTGCCGGAAAAAGGTTCTTGCCAAGCCAGGAGTGGCTCGGCTGGTGGTCATCCACTTCTCCACCGGGAACCGCCGCATGCGTGCACGCCGGTGTTCCATAATTTTCGCTTCCTTCAGCACAGTCCGCGGCGGTCGCCACTGGCTGTTCCTCTGCCGCACGGCGTGCAGCTGTTCCGCGAAGATTGCCGTATTTGACGCGATATGAAATGCAAAAATGTCTGGGTCTGGAAGAAAAATGCATGATTTGTCATGCATATTTCTCATGACCCATGATGCCTGTAATGCTCGACCTAGCATCGCAGACTTTTAGAGGGCTTCCTGATGCACCCTCCGCATGACAAATGGCCCGTCCGTGTAGCAAAAACTGCACCCCTCTTGCTGGTCATGCAATACAAATCTTTTTAGAGTCCAAAAACAGCACGACAAGTTGCAACGTTCCAGACCCAGACATTTTTACATTTGATACGCGACGCTTGGCTGCAGGCTGAGACGGAGCAACTACGGGCCCAGCTGTCGGTCCGCTTGTTTCCGGTCGGTTCTCGAGCGCGCTGGTGGGCACTCGTCCTTCTTTTTCCACCGCCCGACCCGACCCGTGAGAAAGTCCTCCATCCTCCCCTGGACCCCTGCCCAAATCGGGTTCCACGTCGTTCACCTCCCCTGCCCTCCTGACTCGCATTGCATGCGCGTTCTGCGGTGCTAAGCTGAAGTAGAAACACCCCGGCACGACCGCGGAGAGAGGGAACAGAAACCCGGGCAGAAGTAGGCGCCCAGATTTTGCTTTGTTCATTGTCTTCATTTTGGATTTGCTGCTCAGCAAGCTCATAAAAAACTAAATCAAAAGGCGACTTTTCCTTTTACTTGTCTTCCTGCTGCTTCAGCTTCTACCTCGTGTTCGTCAAAAAAAAGGGGAAAAAATACGAAAAAAAAAACGTGAAAAAAAAATGTGAAAAAAAAGTTGAGAGTTGTGTCCGCGTTAAATTCAAAATTCATACGTAAAGTTCGCGATTTATCGTAAAAGCTTGACAAGATTTCTTTATTCTTAGTCCCCGGAGTAGCAGACTTCTTTATTTCGTCTTGTTTGTGTGTGCTTGGAACAAGTTTCAGACTACAATTGAAAATTTTTTTTTGTACTACAGAATAAAAAAGTTCTTGGGAGTCGGAGTCGTGGTCTTTAGGCTTGCTTGTCGTTGAAGAAGTTCACAAACTCCCGTACCCGGTCAAATGTTACAAAGCGCGTGACTCTGCACAGAGGACAGGCACAAGCGATGTTGAGCTACTGTGCTTGCAAAGGTCGGGGTACGATCTTCACAAAACACAGCTTGTTCGTTGGATTCGTTAACGTTACTTAGCAGAGAGGGATACTTAATTTGCGGTTTTGTTTTTTTATTCCGCACCTGTCATTAGAATAGCAGCACAGGTACAGGAGCAATATCATTTCATCGCCAAGAAGACAAGAAGATGCTTCTCGCCTTTTGAGCGCACCATGGTCAGCATCTAGAACAAGAAGCCACCGACCACGAGCACTAGTACTATTCTATTACTAACTTAAGTTTAACTTTTCACGAGTAATAAATCCAACGAGGCAGAAGTCACTTGACCTTTGGGACGATGAAGCTGCGAACGATATGGTAGAAGAGGCACGAAGATAGTACCGACGTTGCCGTACGATTGTTCTTGTGCTTCTTCGACGCCAGTATATTCACTTTCATTCTTTATGGTCACGACGAGATTTCGGCTTTAATACCGGATGAGAAAACCGAGACGAGACCAGGAGATTGCTTCATGGGCCGTGATGATGGTGCACGAAACTCAATACGAAAATTCAACCGATAGAACTACTAAGGACAGAACTACTAACGACAATAATGTTCCTGCTTTTGTTGAATTCAGTCAATACGACAACGACCGAGGAGAAACCGCGGTACGGCGAAAGCGAAACCGAACTCATCTCACAACGATTTTCTTTCACGAACCGCCCAGTTTTGGGCCCGACGTTAGTATGACATTCTCTGAACCGACGAAAGAGGGATGATTTTGCCGTTTTTACACTGTCACTGCCTAAACTTGCGCCGGAGGAGCAGGTAATAAAGGTTGCAAAGCTCGAAGATAGATTTTTCACTATTTTACCGATATCACCCCTACTGACACTTCTTGCCGAGTTGATGTTTTGACATGTTGTACGAACAACACCAAGAGCCTGCCTGGTGCGATGGAAAGGAACGCGGCTGACCAATCTTCCAATACGGAAATAAACGAAGATTTTTATGCTGCTTCTAAACATGAATGGCCATGAAATGAAGAAAATGTCTGTTACTTCTAAACAAGCCGAGTTGTACTTCTATGCAGACGGCAACGAAATCGATTTCAAAATGGTCAATTCATCCTTCGTCAAAACTAGTGTATGGTCCACACAATGACTGAAAAACTGCCCCAGAGCCGGCTTGAAGAAAAGCGTTTTGTTTTTCGTCGAATCTTCTTCCTCATTGTTGTCATGCTGAAAGAGATGTTGAGAGTTGTGCTGCACGTCGCCCTTCCCTCCTGTAGCTGCAATTATGTCCTGTTGGCCTTGTCTCTGCACAATAGCCTGTTTCATCATTTTCGGTTCAATTTCGATTCTTCGTTTCTTCACCTCAGGTGACGGTGGTTTCTGGTGCTGGTGGGCAGGAGCAATCTGCTGTACTTCATCCTCTCCACGGCGCTGATCGCTTTCCACCACGAACGGATCCGCCCCAGAAGCAACCGGAGCGGGTTCGTTAAACTGTATTTTGTTGAGTGCAGCCACAGCCTGGCTCAGTATTTGTTCCTCCTCCTCCTCCTCGTCGTCAAACAAATCGCTGTCAAACACCTGGTCCATCAAACTGTTCATCTTCGCCAATTCCACCGCCTCTTTTTCCTGCTTGTTCGTCGGCTTAAAACGGATAAAATCGGCTTTGCTTGTAGTCGTCCCGGAAGATTTGGCGCCGTCCACCAGTGATGCTGCTCCAGCATCACAAGTTCCTCCGGAAGATGATGAATCCATACTAGAAGTGGCACCCCCACCATGCATCCGATACCCCCGCCAGAGCGTATCGTCTCCATAGGGCAAGACAAAGCTCCTCGTTAGGTGGTTCACGAGGATATATCAACTGTAAAAGTGTCTGGGTCTGGAAGATTCTGACACTTGTCATGCACGTTTTGTATGAGCCATGATGTCTGTGATGCATACCCGCCTAGCAATGCAGATTTTTTGAGGGCTTCTTGATGCCTATTCCGCATGACAAACGCCTTCTCAGCCGCGTAGTACTGCATTCCCTTTGGTACTCATGCAATACAGATTTTTTTGGAATCCAAATGCAGCATCACAAGTTGCATTCTTCCAGGCCCACACATTTTTGCACTTGGTAGGATACTCGTTTTCGCAACTTGCCGGATTTTTTGCATGGTTTTGAAAATTTTTTTGTTCAGGTTCAAACGGTCGGCGATTTGTGATTGCTTGTTGTCGTGAAATATCCTGTGCAGAAGTATCGCACTCGTATTGCAATCATGCATTTACAATTTTTTTTCTTAAGGTGAATCCGCATTACAAATTTTATTTCTCATGCTGAGGAAATTTGTAATGCATTTATACGACTACGATACTTTTGCACTGTATATGAAATCCGGTAGTTTTCGTTGGGTCGATTGCACTCCGGATCAGAAACGCGATGGAGTCGACGATGAGAAGGTCAAATTTGTTCGATTTTATTGTATGATCGGTTTGATTTTTGACGCATTGTTCGGTAATTTTCCCGTCCAAGAATTTGGAAAATTCCTCTAGATCGTAGACTCGTTCGAATTCGAACTCAAAAGGCGCAGCGGAAATTGTGATGGCGCAACCTGTCGTCCTGCCGGGGAAGAATTCCGTCCCGGAGGCCGAAAGGTGTTCTTGGAAAACGTCCTGCAATTCCAATGGATATCTCCCCTCCGGATCCAACATCCTACCGCCCTGCGTGTCCACGTAGCAGATGCGGAAAGTGGGACGTCGACGAGGATTTCTGAGTTCTTTGTCATGCTGTTTTCCAAGAGCCAGAGCAGCGACCGAGTGGTCTTCAGCTTCACAGCGTGCCAGCAAGTTCCCGCGGACGACGTTGTGCAACAAAAACTCGGAGATTTTCACGTTCGGCAGCCCGACGAGTTGCCAAATACCGGGGGTGAAGCCTTGGTTGTCCAAGTAGGCGTCGATGGCCGGGACGCCGGAGGTTATGAAGGATAAGGAATCCGAGCCTTCCTTGATGTGCTGGAAGGGGGCGGAGTAAGAAGAAGAAGATGCGGAGGACGGTTGTCCACCTTCTGAACCGTAATTGGTTTGCTGGTGCTGCGAAATCTTCTTGTCGTTCCACGTTTCATTGGAGCTTTCGCCGTCCGAAACATCTTCAGCAGCAGACGGAATGGAACTTAGAAAGGCGTCCATCTTGATGTTATCTTGATCTTCCCTTTCGTGCTCTCAAACACTTGCAGATGAGTTAACTCATGCACACAATCTTTATCTTGCTGTTGCTGCACATGATGTCAAATTCAATTCTATCCAGTAGTTGCACTCGAAGCAAAGACGCACTCGCAACAGTAGCAGCAAAAATCAGAAGCACACGAGGAGCGCCAGTATTCGCATGAGAACAGCAGTTACTTGCACTCATACGGCAGTGTGCTGTTTCCTTTTCAGCATCAGCGGTCTCTCCTGCTCATTGCTTCCCAAAGTTTTTTCTCCTTACATTTTGGCTGTCCTACTTAGCCCTAATCGTTGGTCCTGAAAGCTCGGTGACAATAGCGTCTGCCCGGCACCATCGCAGTCATTGTAACTTCAAAATTTGCATTCGTCAGAACGAAATCAACCGCAACAGCATCTTCCTGTCTTCTTCCTCCGTCGGCGGCGAATAAGCCTTCCTTTGCAACATCTTTCCCTTCGGCTTATTACCAGCAGTGGACGAAGAAATTGTCGATGACACAAGGTCGAAAATGCGGTTTGAGGTGCCTGCATTCGCAGTCGCGTTGGCCGACGTCGGAGTTGAGTTGTAGCTGGTTTCGTATTGCTGCTTTTTCTGCTGCTCGTCAGACACGGTTCCATCGGTTTGGTCTTTCGATCCGCCATCAGTACCACCAGCACCACCTGCTCCCGTGGGGCTCTTGTTTCCGTTCGTCTTTTTGAAAATCCTTTCGTAAAAGGAAGAAATTTTCGCGGAAGAAACTGCAGCAGCGGTGGCGGAGGCTGCTGTGGAGATTTCTGCATTAGCATTATCTCCTTGAGCAGCTGCAGTAGCTCCACCAGTTGCAGCTGTTTTGCTGCCCTGCGCGCCGGTACTGTCCTCCAAAAGACTGTCGAGAGACACATTCACAATTCGCGAAGCCGGCTCGAACTTCAAGTCAGACACATTCAGCGCGGGGGCCGCGGGGGGAGGGGGTGGTGGAGTACTCCCTTTTGACGGTATTACTGCTGCATCCGTGCTCTTCGGCGATGTTGTAGTGGTCGCGTTCCCGTTTAGTAGAGCTTCGACGATATTACCAGCACTTCCACTTTTCTGTTCCGCGGACACTGCAGCGTCAACTACCGGAGCGCCGCCACTAGACCCAGGGGCAACACCAGCTGCTTCCTTGCTCGTGGTCTTGCTACCCGGACCAGGACCGATGCCACCCGGGACGAGGTTGTTCTGGACTCCACTAGCAGTGCCTGCTCCTGCAGTGGTAGTCGCAATAGTATTCGCCACGCCGGCAAGAAAACCGCCGACAGACTCGTAAACATCGGTGACTTTGAGTTTCGCTGCACCGGCCATTTTCTCCTCGCCCTCCGAACTCGCTGTGGTGCTGCTGGCAGCTGCGGGCGGAGGAGGCTTGTGCGGTGACAACATTTGGCTGAAGAGACCACCCGAGGAACCTGTGCTGCCACTTTTAGGTGAAGATGTAGATGTAGATCCAGAACCACCAGAACCTCCAGGTCCTGTCAACCCAGGAGAACTCGTCAGCAAACTTTCACTCAGCACTTTCTGCTGGTGTTATCAAATGCAAAAGTGTCTGGGTCTGGAAGAGTGCGCGACTTGTCATGCTGCTTTTCCATGACCCATGAGGTCTGGAATGCAGGACCTAGCATGAAAGATTCTGCGGAACATTTCTCATGCCTATCCTGCATGAGAAACTCCCTCCCGACTTGGTCAAAACTGGACGACTTTTGGAAATCATGCAACACAAATTTTGCATGCTGCAGATTTAGCATGACAAGTTCCAATCTTCCAGACCCACACACTTTTACATTTGCTAGGTGCTTCCGCAACGCAATCCTGGTCAATTCCCCGGTCAACGGGTCGAAGATCTCCGCCGGCAGAGGGTCGCCCGCGATGAAAAATTCTGTTTCGGACGTGAGATACCCCTGGTCCAGACGCTCGCGCATGACAGATTTAGTACTGAACTGGTGGGCTTTGTCAGAAGAATTCTGTTGTTGTGTGGAAGTTGAAGTCCCACCGCTGCTTTCCATATTGACGCACACGTACTCGATCACGTTATTTTCTTGTGTTGCTTCATCTTCCGCAATAGACCTTTCTCCAGTCGGGAAAAGGGTAGTTGAAATAAACCTGTGACCGAATCTCACCACCTGTTGCTCTTCCCGACATTTTTTCAAAGCGGGAGCGATAGAAGGAAGCCGCTCATTAATTGGCACGTTCACATCGATGGGCAGGAGCTGAATTCTCCCAATGTTCTGCATACTTGGCGGTGGAGGTGCTGGGGCTGGCACAGTGGTGGAACCTGTAGTTTTCTCTCCGTTTACAAAATCAAGCACTGTAGTCGCAACACCAGAAGTTGCGGCTGCTACTCCAACTCCTCCGGTACTAGTTGTACCTGTTGTAGTGGCAATTGCTGTAGTACTGCCAACTATAACATCATCGTTACCACCACCACTCCTCGCCGCAACCGTCGTGGAAACTGTAGTTATCACGTTCGTGCCCGTTTGCTTCAAAAAATTTCCGACGAAGGAGACGTTGGTGTTCATGGTTTCAAATTGTTTCAGCATCTTGTTCTTGATCGTCTTTTGCTGCTCCTCCTCCTGTTCTTTCAGCTTCTTCTCCTCAATAATCATCTCCGACCGCGCCCGCCACTCCGCGTACGATTGAGGAACGTTTACGTTGGTGTCGGCTGTGGACGATGTGGTGTCTCCTGCTTGCTCTTTCATTTCGGATGCTGTACCTCCTGTGGCAGCCGAAAAAAGGTCGGCTTGAAGACCGACAGCACCGCCGGTGGCTACAGCCGGTGGCGCAGCTGTACTAGTCAACGGTTCTGTTTGCCTCTGCGCTGTTGACGGCACCGGCACTGCAGCCCCTACCACTGCCGCGAACCCTGACGTGACAGAAGTTTGGTCCAACAGCGAATCGAGTAACAGTGCCGTCGGACTTTCGGCTTCGAGAAGATCTTTATTACGACTACCCGCTGCAGGAGTAGTTGTACTTGTAGCTTGGTGTGGAGGTGGCGAAGTAGAGGTACCTCCTGTCGTTGTAGTGCTGGAAGTTGCTGCACCTTCGTCAGCACCAGCACCCGCAGCCAGCAAATTCAACAAGTCAATACTCGCCCGGCGGTTCTCTTCGGTAGATGTAGTGCTGGTTCCGGCGCTTGAAAAAGATTGGTTTTGCGCATTAGTTGGCTCATTCGACACTACAGCTCCTGCAGCCCCCGCTGTAGAATTCCCCGCACTCGAGACTTATGAATTGCACAAGTGTCCTCTGGGTCTGGAAGATTCCAACTTGTCATGGTAAAAAATCTGAAGCATGCGAAAATCTGTGTTGCATGAGTGCCAAGAGCTGTACACTTTTGACCAAGTTAGTAGTTGGAGGGGAGTTTCTCATACCAGGAGAGGCATGATAGGGATCTCACAGAATGTCTGTCATGCTAAGTCCCGCATTCCAGACCTCATGGGTCATGGAAAATCTACATGACAAGTCTACACTTTTCCAGACCCAGACATTTTTACATTTGATAGGACTGGGGGAGTTGGGCTGTCGAAGAGAGACAGTAGGTCAACAGAGTTAGAAGAACCAGGTGCACCTCCACCTATCGTGGCCGGATTGCCGGGCGTATTGAGATAATTGACCGGAGATGAAGTTGTGGCCCCCTTAGAAGCACAAGCATCAATTTTCTCCCGAAACTGGGTATACAGCACCCCGAGCTCCGTCATCTCATCCAGGCCTTTTTTCCCTTTGTTGGCCCGGATCAAGTCTTCCAGCATCCCAACCCAAGCTTGCTCAAAGCCGGAGAATGACTCGTTATGAATTGCAAAAGCATCGTACTAGTATGAATTCTTGCATTACAGATTTCCTCAGCATGATAGATGGAACGCTTGCATTACAGATTTCCTCAGCATGTAATGCATGACTGCGATAATTGCTACGAGTACGATACTTTTGCAATGCATACATGTTATTGTTTTGCAATTCCAAACCGTAATACACAAGCACTTTCTCGATTCGCAAGTCGGACCGGCACCAGGACCGCAGCTGGGGTAAATCTGCGTTTTGGAGTTGCGTCTCATCGCAACAGAGAATTTCCGTGGAGAGCTCTTCAACGTCCATTTTTATTTGGGGCAGGAGGTAGGATTTTGGGTTTATTTTGAGAAATGGAAAGAGATAGAGAAGCAGTTGATGTGTCAGAACTTCTTCTTGTTCAGTTGGACGATATGAAGATCGCGCCCGGAGGGCGATATTGGTAACCAAATGCGTGCGCGAAAATCTAACCAGCGCGAAAGCCAAACCAGCCGCGCGGCTGCCACCACCATTTCTTTTTTTTAATTAGAATCCCACTTCTTCTTCTTGAACCGCGGGCCGCAGTTTGCGGTCGCGGCCCCGTTCTCCTTGATTCGCGGGCCGCGACATGCGGTCGCGGCCCTAAAGGGCCGCGGACAACTACTGTCGCCCGCGGCGGCCCGCAGGCTCCTGCGATAAGCATTGCAGGCGAAATTCGGTCTGCTATTTCGCAGCGGGGCATCCTTTCCAGCCCCCTGCATGACAAACTGGCCCCCTGGCCAGGAAGGTATGTGCCCGGGGGGGCGAGCCCCCCCCGGACCCCCCCCCATCCACCTTCGCCGCGGGGCATCCTTTCTAGCCCCCTGCATGACAAACTGGCCCCCTCGCCAGGAAGGTATGTGAAAAACCGCAAAGCAAAGAACCCGGGCTGGGCCACCAAAGTCGGCCATTTCAGACCCGGGGAAGATGCCGAATTTCTGCCCACAACCCAGGGCAAGTGCGGACTTTGTGACATACCCCCGCCCGCTTCTAGTGCGGTTTTCTTTTCCCAATCGCGATGGTACGGCGCAGGCGCGCGCCCGCCGGACCGCCCTTGGTGGCCAGTTTCTAAGCCTGCCGAGGGTTCTCGACTTTTGCTAATTCTTCCTTATTTTTCAAGCTTTTAGGTGGCCGAAGGGCTCTGCACATTTTCACCGCCCGCATCTAACTGGCAGTTTTGAAGCCTGCGGAGGGATTGCGCTTTTGCGCAATTTCTCATCTTTTTTCATTTTCCAAGTGGCCCGGGTGATCTGCACAAAATCCGACGATTGCTTCCGCCCACGTTATGAAGCAACTTTTTGCCATTTTTTTCCAACTTTTTCCAGTTACGAAGCGGCCCAAGGCTTCCGAACAGGTCGCGGGCCTGCTTCTCCAACGCAGCTGGCCAGCGGGCGGAGCAAATAGCAGTCCGTCTCTTTTTCAGATATCAAGTGGGCCAAACCGCAAAAATGCTCTTTTTTCACCTTCTCCCGCTTGGTTTCTGCCGTTTTTGCGACATTTTTGACCTCCTGGCCATTTTCCCATCTGCTCCGCTTTTTTTCCCTTCTCCCGCTTCATTTCTGGCCATTTCCCTGACCTTCACGCCTCCCGGCGGTTGCCCTATATGGTAACGGCAACTGCCTTCGCGCTGCGTTTGCTAAGCAATATCGCAAGCGCGCAGAGCGCGCGCGCACGCATTTGGTTACCAGATTACAGAAGAACCACTGCTCGCCAACTTCCAAACCAGCAAGCTGCAGCTAGATCATGTTCTTCATCTTCATGTGCTAATGCTAAGTGTTCATGTTGCGGTTGCGAATCAACTTTACACGGAAGACCAAAGTTGTAGAGAATGTAGAGGCCGCGGAGGAGCTATCCCGTCCCTAGTTGTACCAAGATCATCGTCTGTGTTTGTACAGCCAAAGGCGATCAGTACGCAAGATGAGCGAGATTTTTCGTACGTTTTTCATTTGACAAGACACTTGCTCTGTTACTGTTCATGCTGTTTTATGCCAAACAGCATTACAAATCGAGCGGGTCTTTCGGGCAAGAGCAGGAAGGACGCGGAAATGATCAATCTTGCTGCGCTTGATGCGTGTGCGTGCCTTCTACATACAAGAACAATTGCAGTACAACACAACAAACTGATATCTTTGCTGTGCGAAGCTTCGGCAGCAACATTGCGCCATCGCAAGTGGCGAGTGAACAGATTGTGTGTAAAATGTGCGCAGACGAGAAGATTCCTCACGATTTCCATGAGTCATGTTCTTTCATCATGAACAGATTGAAATACTGGCACTTTTGATTTTTCGTTAATGCTGAGATTGTCAAATGGCACAATAATCTACGGTCGACGTTGATAATCATCTTGCTCAAACAAGTTCAAGTTGGGTATTGGTACTGCAAAAATGAAATATATCTTCTAGTACTACTCTGGGTTGTGGGTATAGGATTTAGGAAAAAAATGTTTATCTTCTTGGCCGCGGGAAAGAGAAATAGTTCGTGCTTCTTATCTGCCAGAAGGTTCAAAAAATGGGGCCGACATAATGCCCGTCCTCAATCAATGGAGTAAATGAAGGCTCTACTCCTGTCTCGAGGACCTGCGCTTTGTTTATTTCTTCCCCCCGCTGGTACCACCGCTAGGCCGCTCCTTCGAAAAACCAGCAGGATCGTCACCTCCACCAGCGGCGACTTCGTCCTTACTAATTTGCCGCAGCTGCGCCGCCGCTGCCAGGACGACGCCCGAATAATGAGTGGACGAGGCAGATCGAGCTGAGGCTGCCCCTGAGAACCGCGTTGCGGTGCCTATGCCTCCTGGGTGATCCTGCTGAAGATGAGAACCGTGTTGATGGTGGTGATGCACTTCAGCCACCGAGCCGCCGGCGTAGGTAGAGCTGCTGCCGAACTCGATGTCGTGCGTATTCGGCCCCCCAACAGCCGCACTGCCGAGAGGCTTAGTCCTCGGTTTGTTCTCTTTTTTCTGGGTCGAAGAAGGCAATAGAAACTCGCTAGACCCCCGTCGCTGCGAGCTTCTCCTTTCCGTGCGTGGCGTCACAGCGGGGCTGCGTTTTTTCGTCGGCGTAGTTCCGATGGTTGGGCTATCCACTGCAAAAGTATCGCACTCGTATGAATTGCAGGTATGTATGACAAATCTGGTTTCCTACCCAAATCTGCATTACAAATTCCAATTTTCTACCACCTGATAAAATTTGTCATGCGATTTATACTAGTACAATGCTTTTGCAATGCATATGGACTGCCCCCCGGCGGGCTCCCCCCGCCAGGACTGCCTCTATTCATTTTCCGCGGAGTGTTATTTCCGCCCGTTATGCATTGCAAATATGTCTGGGTCTGGAAAATTGGAACTTGTAATGCGGGTCTTGCATTCCTGTGAGATCTGTATTGCATGACCCACAAAACTCGTAGCCTCTGTTGTCATACAAAAACGCAGTTTCTCATGCGGAGCGCGTATGAGGAAGCGTTCTGCAAACTTGTAATGCTTTCCTGCATGAGGGAGCGCTTTCGTCATGCGCATTTTAGCATCACAAATTTCCAGACCCAGACATTTTTGCAATTGATACCCGTCCCCGTTGGGCTACTTCCGGTCGGGCTGCTTCCGCTTCCCGAACTAGCCTTTATGGCGCTCTCAAGCGTTACATTCTCAACTGTTCTTACATGAATTTGTCATGCAAAAGCACCTTAAGGCGGCAGATGATCGAGCTGCTTCGCATGACAAATTTCGGGAGGGCTAGACAGCTTCTAAATCTGCGCCAAACTTGTAATGCAAAAGGCGCAATCTTCCTCCTTCCAATTTTGCCAGTCTTGCATTACAAATCCATGTAACAGTTGAGAATGTAACATTTGAGAACTCCATAGCCTTATTCGCCGGGGTGTTGCCTCCAGTCGGACTCCCAGTTGGGCTGCCACCCCCTGGGCTGCCCTTGTTCCTGGGTGTGTTCCCTCCCGTGGGACTCCCAGTTGGGCTACCACTGCCCTTCGGACTTCCCTTAGCTTTTGGAGTGTTGCCTCCCGTCGGACTACCAGTTGGGCTACCACTGCCGGCTGGACTTCCCTTAGCTTTTGGAGTGTTGCCTCCCGTGGGACTACCGGTAGTTGGGCTACCACTGCCCTTCGGACTTCCCTTCTGTTTCACAGGAGTGTTCCCCCCCGTCGGACTGCCGCTTGGGCTGGCTTTCTTCACCGGAGCGTCCGTGTCCTTCCGAGGAGAGCCCCGGGCTGCACTCTGCATGCTGCTTCCACCAGCAGCAGCAGTCCCGCTACTTGCCGTCTTGTTCTTCCCGACTAAAGAACTTCCGTGTAGCTGATGATCAGCGCTTGCATGCTGCAGCTGGTGCGGCACTGAAAACCGGTCGTCTGTCTTCAAAACGGCTCGCTCTGTGTTGCTACCGGCAGTACTTCCTGCAGCCGCGCCGACGTGCAACTTGCTCAGGTAGCTGTCCAATTTGTGGCTGTACCTGCCGAACGACTGCATTTGCGAAAAATCCACCAGCGCTGCGCCGTCACTGCTTGTCTTGCTCGCCACAGTGGTGCCGGTGCCGTTTCTAAAAGTAGCATTTGGATTTTCAGTGCCTTTGGTCGTGCTCATATTACCACCATCTTTGCTTGATGTTCCGGTGCCGACCAGCGGGGGCAACATCAGCGTCGAGTTAGTATTCGACATTTGCTGCCTGTCACTGCTCTTCAGCCCGTTCGAATCATCCGAACTCCGCTTAGACTGAAGGAATTCCCCCGTTCTGGGCTGATTCAACAGAAGATCATCAGAGCCCTGGCTTCTCCCGTTCTTGGTGCTGGCAGCGCCGGGAAAGCCTCCGGGAGCAAGTTGCTGTCGCTGCTTGTACTCTTCGTGCTCGAAAACGTTGGTAAAACTCCGCTGCTGCAGATGGTGGTCCCGAGCCGCGGCGACGCCACCTCGGGATGAAGGTGCCCCGTCTGCTGCATCCTCTGCACTGTCACGAAGATACGAGGCCCAACTGTTCGGATCCGGCGCTGCGCAGTAAACCAAGACCAGCACCGTGTTGAGACCGAGTAAGATGGCGAGGAGGACGACGGCGATACAGCAACAATTCTGAAATTTCTCTTCATCAGAAGAGGTCGTCGTGGGGTATGCAAGTGACAAAAATATTCTGACTAGGGTGGTCCTCAATTGGGGCTGCAAAAATCAAAATCCCGGATGTCTAAGCTCAGTTCTGGGAATAAATCACATAAGCAACAGTAGCAGCCAGCACGAGACGGGCATGATTTCCACTTCCCTTTCTTTATATGATTCGTGACGCGAAGACGACCTCGAACCTACACAGCCAGCTTCGTCAAGTATCTCACGAAATGGTCCAGATGATAAATGCAACAGCTTATGAGTTCTTCAAATGTAGGGCATAGGGATTGATGCGGTTTGGAGGACGGTATTAACGTAACATACTTGCAACTTGCATAATTTCATCTCCGTTGACGCCGTCTTTTCTGCCACAACACCCTTGGTCACGTTCCTTGAAGAGTACAGTCTTCCGTAGAATTCTCCTTCCCCGCCTAGGTCCTCGAAAGGGCCTGCTCCTGCGTCCTCAGCCTTATCTCGCGCAGAAGCACGCAACCCGAGCCATCGCGAGTGGAGTCCGGGATAAACAGTGTCTGGCGTGGGGGTCGTTATTGATGCAGCTGAAAGAGGACTTTTCTCGTGTTCCACCGAGGACGTAGTTGGTGCGGGGCACAGTGGCAAATCCTGTAGGCACATCCCACTCAGCGTGAGGTAGACGAAGGGGTGCTCGTACGTCACGTCTGAGATGTTGAAGTGGTCCGGTTTGATGTTGGGCGATAGTATGTTGCCAGATGTTGTGCCAGTAGAGTCAGCACCACCTTCGGGCGTCAGAGAGGTAGAGGACGGTCCGCCCTGCTGGTCATGATTTATGCTTCCCTCTTGCTCGTGCTGGTCCTCCTCAACAACAACTCCGTCGTCTTGTTCGTCGCGCAGAAGTCCAAGCGAAGGCCTGGGTGTCTCCTCCTCCACCTCTGGTGGTCTACTACTTTGCGTGTAATCATTAGCATTCCCCCGACCCAGGCCCTTGCTGATGACAACGTTCTTCTGTAAGGAAGGTGATGGTGCAACTGCCGGTCGTGTTGACCCATTTTCTTTTTCGTTTTGGAGCTCCACGTCGCTTACGCTTGTTTGTTGAAGAGCCGATGAGCTGGGCACTATTTCCAGAAGTTCTTGTGCTGTTACAGTCGCAGGCGGCTTATTTGTTCTGTGCGAAGATATTACGCCGTCGGCGGGAGGTGGACGGCCACGAGGCGTCTCAAAAAATGCTGACGCCAAAGGGGAACGACCAGCACCCGAAAATAAAATAACTCGCTTCGTTTCGAATTCCGCCACAGCCTCGCAGCTTCTCGCAGCACGAGAAGCTGGAGAACTTCCAACTACTGCAGGTCTACTCACCTTCATCTTCACCCGCTGCCGGATGTTGTGATGCTGGATTTTTACCACGTGGGAGCTCTTCTGGTTGCCTCTGGTGGTCGATTCATCTTGAGGTATATGTGATACCTTTGATGTATCAGCTGCAAGGACGCCAGCTTCTCGACTTTTTGCATCATCATCAAGTCCTCCTCCACCCAGCATCTTCCACGGCACGCATTCCGCCGAGCACTCCTATGCTGTGCAAAAGTATCGTACTAGTATAAACCAGCCATGCTCCGGCTGCCGCCGGAGCGCAAGGCTGTTGGGCCGGGGCAAGATAGTTTGCCGATCGGACCACAACGCCACGGGCCTGTGCACAACGAAGCATGCTGGAGTTTGCGCCGCGCCAACCCGCCGGACCACTTGCGCGCCTCCCGCGCCTGTGGGCGCTCTGCGCAGGGAGCAGCTGCAAAGAACACCGGGGGCGAACAGAAGCCGCCCGGCGCGAGAGGGTGGCGCGGGAGGGTGGCGCGAGAGGGTCGCGCGAGCGGGTGGCGCGAGAGGGTGCGCGAGAGGGTGGCGGGGACAGGCGCCGAACAAAACAACTCCGCGAAGAGCCTGCAACGCTAAATGTGGGGACTCCCATGCGGATTCGCGCCCGCTACTCTGTGTTTTTACCCTCTCGCAGACCTCTCGCAGACCCTCTTTTTTCCCTCTTTTGGGGGTCCCCGCTAATAGTCCGGCTATACTCGAGGGTAGAGGTCGACAGAGGTGGCCCAGAGGTGGCCGACAGGGTGCGCGAGAGGTTGGCCCTTATTCGCGCCACCTCTCTCGACCTCTGTCGACCTCCCGCGCCCCCTCTTTTTGACCTCTCTGCACCCTCTGAGGCACTTAGGCGCCGCCTTAAGGTGGGTCCTTCGGCGGGCTATACTCGCGCACCCTCTCGCCGACCCTCTCGAAAGGGGTCCCGCGCCACCTCTCCACCTCTGTCGACCTCTTTTTTACCTCTTTTGCCCTCTTTTTGACCTCTCGGCCACCTCTTGTTTACCCTCTGTCTACCTCTTTTTTCGCATGAATATAATATATAGTAATTGCATTACAAATTAGCCCAGCATTACAAATTAAATTTGTAATGCTGATTTACTTTAAGAAAGAGATTTGTCATGCATGAACGCAATTAGTACGAGTACGATACTTTTGCACAGGATAACTCCCCCGCCGGGGCGAATTTCTCCCAGGCTCTCCCATCCGCTATAGAAGTGCACAACTCCCCCTCCCCCTCATTTGTATGGCATGAACAGCAATACAAGCACCAGCGCTCACGGCGCCTATGCATGACAAATCTATGTGCCTAATGTAGTACTCTTTTGGCCTACTTCCGGAATTTGTCATGCAAACAGTGCCACAAGGCAGCGACTGGATTTGGGATTTTGCACGACAAATGAGGGCGAGGGGGAGTTGTGCACTGTAATATCCGCCATGAACTCTTCATACAACCCACAGTCCCGCTCGCAGGTGGGAAGCAGATCTGCGTCCGCACAGGAATCATATTTCTCCAAAGCCGTGCCACTACACGCTTCCACCCCAACAACGACTTTCACTTCCCCAGTCCCCCCAGATAACTTCGGATCCGTGAACGCGGTGGCTGTTTTCGCAATTAACCGTTGCTTTTCGTCCGCGAGTTCTCTCGTGTACTTTTGGAGGCCACAGGGGACTATTTTCCTTTTTGAAGGAGAAGAGGTAGGTAATCCTTTGTTCTGAACAACAAATAACTCCATCTTCGCCTCTTGGGGGCAGCAGCTGACCGAGCACGTTCCTTCCACGGGCACCCACTCTGTCACGGGGCAGTCGCAGGTCGGCATGTTTTGACAAGTCGTTTTCCATATCAAATGCAAAAATGTCTGGGTCTGGGAGATTGCGAGATTCGTCATGCTAGTCTGGCATGACTCTAAACTCTGTATTGCGTGCCCGCGAAGAGGTCCTCTTGTCTGTCATGCAAAAACGCAGTTTCTCATGCGGAGTACGCAACTCTGAACCACGGAAAAACTTGTCATGGTGGGGAGCGCATTACAGTGTGCTTAATATTCCCTTCCTTGCATCACAAGTTTCCAGACCCAGACACTTTTGCATTTGATATTCCACACCCGGGCTCCGGCCTTTTCCGCCTCCCAACGGAGCCGCGGTTGTTTTAGAATGGAACTGATTTGGTCCACGTATCGGGTGATATTTCCTTGTCCGCAGAGGTTGTAGTTCTCGTTTTGCTTTATTGCGGTGAGGAAATGGTGATCAGAGTTGTTGTTATCTGGTTTTAGGACTTCTATCTCACCTAGAACGTTCAACCGTTTCTCCATGACTCCGCAGGAAGTAGGGACAACTACCGGCGGTGTAGTAGTTCCACTTGAGACCACGTCGACTTCATCATCCTCGACCGAATTTTTAACTGGGCAGCAGGACAGATCGCAGGGAGCTAGATCCAGCCAGGGGTTTACGTCGTCGATGATACACTCGTCTACTACTATTTTTTCACGTCGTGGTCCCTGATGTCCGCTCTTCTCCCCGTCCCGGTCTTTTTCAAGTATGTTGCCGGATGAAGATGTAGGCTCATCTCTTGCTGTACTAGTTTTCTTGTGATTTTTCTTTTCCTGCTCGACAGACAGGAGGGAGAGGCGGGGCCTCCCTGCGAGGACCTTGTTGTGTCGCTGGAGCAGTGGTTTTACGACCTGGTTGCTCGAAAAAGAGGGTCTTGCATCTGGTCGTGTAGAAGATGTTGGCGGCGATGCTAAAGTGGTTCGGGAGTGCTGAACGGTGACCTCAGACTGGTCATCTACTTCACGTTCCCCTTGATCTTCTTCATCTATGCCAGCTGCTGGCGCACCACCTCTACTTCGCGTGCTCCCGGCGGGGTTCCTCGCAATTTGACCACGTTGTACTTCTGTTTTCCTTGTACGGAGGCCGGACGTCGTCGTCCTCGACGTTCTCAGCCGCGTGGCGCTGACGCAGGAACAAATGACGCTTCTTGATGTAAAAGTACTGTTCAAAAGCTGCACCAAGAGGACGGCCCGACAAAGCATCGTGGATGAAGATGCCGCCACGATGTCAGCCCCTTTGGGAGCAGGAAAGAAACAAGACGACATTATCTATCAATCAGGGGGTGATATCTGGTTTTACTTAAATAATAGGCTGCTATGATGTTGTAGGACTAGGAGAGATGGGCGCAATAATAGGTCATCAGGGAAATCACGGAAAAATAAATGGTCTTTCACATGGTGCGATCAGTCGAGCACCAAGAAGAACTACTCCGGGGGATTACTAGTAGATGCATCTATCGTAGTACTGAGAAGTAGGATTGCGAAACACAAACACGTTTCGAGATTTATAAAATCACGTGTTTGAATGATGAACTAGACTTTATCGACCTTCATCTGGACGACGAGAAAAGAATGAGCGCGCGACGAGAAGACGATGTAAAATGCAACTTCTTTGCACGATGTTGCGTGTAATTACGAGGACACGAACGGCTGAAGCTGATACGAAGCGGAATGACAAACCATGTCATTTTTGAACGATAATGGAAACACGAAATCAAAGCAGCAGCACAACGCGTTTTTTACATGTTTCAGTTTATTTCGTACGATTGCGTTACACGAGAGACTGGTGCTGGACAACCGTGGTGAACAATAAATCGCACTAGATGTGCTGCAGTCACAGTAGTTCCTATTTCTGTCGGCATCAAGTTTCTTGCAGGCCTCGCAACATCATCGAACTCGAGCCACCAGCCTCCTCATCAACTGAGGAAAAACTTCACCCCGCTTGGCATCTTCTCGTAGTTATCTGGATCACTATTTTCGGCAGTGGTTATTCCCTCCTCGCCTCCGATCTGGTCGTCCAAAGAGAACAGCTCCACCTTCCCTTCCTTTTCCAGAAGTCGCAATCCGGACACAAGCATCGGCTTACTGATCCTCAGAGAGCCACGGCTTGGCACAACCGTCGTGCCGTTGTCTGTCGTGCCTTTTCCTAGTGGTTGGTCATGATTCCCGCCGAAAATCCGCAAAGAGTTTCTCTCCGTACTCATCTCTTCGAACAAATTTTCCACCGTTTCGACAGAGTTGTGCGCCTTTTTGTCCTTCAGAAACAGAAAAATCTTGTCCGCAAAGTCCCGCTTTCCGTTTGGGAACGGATACACCCGGAGGCCGATCGTTTGTCTACTTGATGGCGCAGATGTTTTGCGGCCTGGTTCGACGCGACCACCGCTTCGATCCTTGCTCCTGCCTCCTGCGGAAGAAGATGAAGGAGCTGAGGCGACTTTATTTTCTGGTGATACTGTGGCAAAAATCCTCTCCGCTTTGCAAGTTGCATTTGGCGAGTACGACGAGGGCGGAGTGGACGGTCTCAGCTTGCCTCTCTCGCTATTTGTGTCGGTTCTTGTGTCGCTTCGTCTTTGCCCACCACGATCGTCGCACATGTAGTCTGCAATCGCTTCAAAAAGTTCAGGCGCTACTTTCCTGTTGATCGAGGGGTTGTGAAAAAGTTTTTCTGTAGTTGCGCCCTGTAGTTGCCCACTTGATGTCTGACTACCTCCCGCGGTTGTGAAGGTGGTCATGCTAGTAGTAGTACCACCTCCCGATGCGAACAAAACTTCGCATGTAGAAGACGTACTCGAGGACACGCTAGCCGATTTTAATATCCCCGCAGGTGGAGATGCTTGTCTCCAACAAGAGTCCACGATCCGCTCCGCCCAGAGTTCTAACTGTCTTTGCTGCGTCTGCAAATTCGGTTGCAGGGTGAAAAACGGCGGGAAATCAAACCAAGACGTGATTTTTTTCTTGCCGGGAGGGGGTGGTGGAGGAGCAGCAGGTCCTACGGTGGAGGAGGATGGTTGCGATGGCGCAGTTCTAGTACAACTCGGGGTTGCTACTTTGTCCGCTGAATCGTGATCCGGCCTGGGAACAACCTCCACTGCGGGTTCTTGATCGGAGGACTCATTCATGGGTCGTTCTGCGAGGGCTGTCATCATTCCGGTCTTGTTCCGAATATTTTTTTCTTTGTTGAAGGAGCTGGAGCGGAGGCTCAATAACTTGTTTTTTTATCACGACTTCCTACTTGTTCTTCTAGAGAAATGCCGATTGAGATGATGTCAAGAGCCAACGAAGAACGCGGCCATGCGGGCTATGCTCAAGCAAAGCCGCAGAACATGTAAAGTGGAGTACCCATAAATAGGTGGTCAAACGGCTGTCAAAGGACAAAGCCATGGTCAGCATCAGGCTCGGGATCTGGATCAAGAATCACCGCCACCAAAAAAACTGTCTTATGTTGAGCTTGATCTTCCTTTTCTCACCTGCGAGTGGTTTCATCATCGTGGGTGGATCTTCGTGATCGTGGTCTTCGTGCTGGAGCATGATAAAAGTCATCTTCAGCGATAACTTTGGTTCACAATGATCACAAAAAACAGGCCACTGCTCTTTGATGCCCGCATTAAAGCGAGGACAACTGCAACAGCTGCACGAGGACAGACAGAGAACATCTTTAACACGCCGCGATAGAAAACTACCACGACAGTTTTACTGTATGTCGGTCAGTAGCAGTACTGCTCCGGTGCACTACTACACGCTGAAAAACCCTTCTTGGGCCGCCAGGTCGAATAAAAAGCTGCTTATTTATTTTTCTTCGTTTCCTTCCAGAAGTACAACTGTTGAAACTTGGTATTGTACAAGGTTTGAGCAAGTTCTTTCGAAAAATACGGAGCGGGGTAACAAATTCTGCCGAGTTGTGGCCGTCCCACTTTTCACCCGCCCGGCCGGGTGGGTGACTAGTGGGACGGAACCAGGAGCCTGACCACCTGGCCGAATCTTGCTTTTCGCCGTTCTCGTGGTCAGGGTCCTGGTTCCGTCCCACTAGTCACCCACCCGGCCGGGCGGGTGAGAAGTGGGACGGCCACAACTCGTCCGAATTTGTTACCCCGCTCTAGCTTACAGTTGCATTAATATTGCCTGGTATTGTCATTGACACTGTCTTGATGAAGTAGACGCCTATCCCTTGTTCTACCAACTTTTTCGTTCCCCGCTTCCTCGACTCGCCATCTTCATCCGCATCTCAGATTCCAAAGACAGATAGATACCACGATCGATTTTACACAAGTGCGAGAAGTAGTTCTAACGCAACTAAAAACTGATACGTTCTTGAAGCTGGTGCGGGTCTTCAACTTCTCCACTGCGCTTTTTGTGAATAGAGTTTCAATTTCATTCAGATTCGTACCGTAATTAGTACTTGTTGTTCTTGATCTTGAACTTGTTTGGATAAGATTCACTTTGAAGGTTTAATTTGGGTGACATATATAGACATTGATAGTAGTTCGTCGTCGAGTCTTTCAATACTACCCGCCTCTCGGGCAGTGGCAGGTGCGACCAAACTAATTTTGGGCTGTAGCGACGTCCCATGGCCCTGCTGCCCGCCGACTTTTGTTAATCGCTAAAAATAAACTCAAGCTCTTGATGAACCGACGAAGCCTTTTGGTATTGAAATCTTGAAAATAAGTGCCTGCAACGCTACACGACTTCCACGAAAACGCATCGCACTATATAATGCGGTGTAGAAATTAAAATTATCGTGTTTGTGTAGCTCGTTTGCTATTTCAGTATAAAATCGTTGTAAAGTTCTCTTCTCGTTTTACTTGTTGAATTAGTTTGATGATATTGACAATCGAATAGGAATAATAGAGTTCTGTATTCTCGGTGATAGTGAACTTCTTGTTCTCCTTCCATTAATTTTTGCTACGTTTTGTCCCAAGCACGACAGCACACCACCTTCCCTACACCGGTACCGATGTCGCGTGGTGTCCGCTGCCCATACTAGTGCCTCCCATAGGCATCGGCGGCGGACTATCAAAAGGAAAAATCCCCCCTCCCCATATCGAAAACGAAATTTGTGATGCTGTATTTGAGTACACAAGTCGACTTGTAATGCTAGAAGGCCAAGAGACGCAGCTGTGGCCTCGTTTGCAGGCAATTTGTCATGCTGTTTCCCACTTCCAGCTGCCCCCTGTCATGCTGAAGATGCAAGTCTTTCCCACGCCAACCACCACTACAGTCCGCATCCTTTCCCTTCTAGCATGACAAACCTGATTTGTGGCCACAAATCTGCATCACAAATTTCTAGTTTGAGTATGGGGTGGGGGGATTTTTCATTTTGATACGGACTGCTTTTCGCGGCCATGCTCACATTCATCTTCGGCATAATCCCTCCTGGCGGCGTATGGATGTGTCAGGTTTGAAATCGTCAAAGTTGAAATAGTTTGCCATGCATAAAACGGATACCAGTTAGACCTACAGTTTGTAGTCGGTGCATGACAAATCTTCCCGGTCCTGGAAGCGAGTCTGTGATGCGGTTTAGGGTAAAAGAGCTGTCTTCTGGCATGCTAGTCAGCAGTCCAACTTTTGACCCTTGCCAGGACTATAATCTGCCTCCCGTGCGTCCTCTGCAGTAGAGTCACTTTTTGTATCGCATTTTATGCATGACAAATCATTTCAACTTTGACGATTTCAATCCTGACACATCCATACGGCGCCGGACCACCGCTTCCCATCTGCACTTTCGTCATGTTCAGGGGTTGGATGCCCATTTTTTGGATCACGGTTTTGTGGTTATGCTGCACGGCGTGGGGTTGATTCGCCGGCTGTATGCTCTTCTGATGTTGACCGTTAGCTCCTGGTTGATGACCACCAGCGGCCGCTGCTAGATACCCCCGCCCTGCTCCGGAAGTAGCGCTGCTCCTGGCGCTACTCTATCACAAGAAAAAGTGTTAACGTTAACAGTTTTATACAGATTGCAGCCATGCATCACAAATGTAGCTCAATATGCATGCTATGCATTACAAATTTTAGAATGTTTTGCGATGCATTGCTGCATAACAAATTCCGTTAACGTTAACACTTTTTGCTGTGATATACTCCGTGCGGAAATCATGTCGGGTTGTTTGTTTCGGGCCGATATGCATTGCAAAAGTATCGCACAACTCGTATAAATTGCATTACAAATTGACTTCGCATTACAAATTAAATCTGTAATGCGGATTTGCCTAAAAAAAAAAGATTTGTAATGCATAAATGCAATTAATACGTCGAGTACGTTACTTTTGCACTGCATAGCCGATGATGCGGCACTACTTCTCGACGACTGCACGACCACCGTGCGTTTTGGCGGGTTATGGGGCTCTCAAGCGTTACATTCTCAACTGGTACATGATTTGTCATGCAAAACTAGCATCACTATCCACACGATCTAGCTGCTTCGCATGACAAATTTCCAAAGGGCTAAACAGCAACGAATAATCTGTGCGGAGTTTGTAATGCTACAGGTGCAGCCTTCCCCCTTTGACTTTTGCTACTCTTGCATTAGAAATTCGTGTACGTAACTGTTGAGAAGGTAACGTTTGAGAACACCATACGGGTAAGAACTTGACTGTAGTGTGGGTTGTTGCCCTGCGGTTTCTTGCTGTGCAGCGGGTGCTGGCGAGGGCTGGTAGTCTTGCTGCGCCGCGGGGACAAATTCTGCGGAGGCTGTCGCACCTAGATACCAGGATTCAAGTTGAAAGTTGGGATTTATTGTAGCGAGAATAAAGGAGCATGAAGATGAAACATCCAACATAATGGCTAAGTCTACTTCAGGAGGGGGAGAAGAGATGTTGGTCAAAACTTGATGAAACTTGAACTACCACCATCCTAGATTCCGAGAACATCAAACTCAAAACTTTACCCTGACTACTTTCCGCGACGTGCGCCGGAGCTACTTCGACTACCCTTGTGTATCCTGTGCAAAAGTATCGCCTTCGTAGTAATCTAAGGATCGCAGTCATGCAGCATTACAAATATGAATAAGTATCCATCCCAAGGCAAAACAGCATTACAAATTACCTTAACCTTTGTCATGCTGAGCTAATTTGTATTGCAATTTACACTAGTACGATGCTTTTGCAATTCATATTGTGTCTATCGTTCCAATCTTCGACCTTTGCCACGGACCCGGGGGCTATCAAATGCAAAAGTGTCTGGGTCTGGAAGATTCTGAGACTTGTCATGCACGGTTTGCATGAGCCATGATGTCCGTGATGCATGCCCTAGCATCACAGGTTTTTTGAGGGATTCGTGACGCCTATTCCGCATGACAAATGTCCTCTCCGCGTAGCAAAAATTAGATTCCTTTTGCTGCTCATGCAACACAAATTTTTTTGACATCCAAATGCAGCGTCACAAGTTCCAACCTTCCAGACCCAGACACTTTTGCATTTGATAGGGGCTCGTGCGAGTAGGGGAGATACAGTGGCTTTGCGTTCCGGCCCTTGTGGTGCTGATAGGAATGATTCAGTTTTAATAGATCGATTGTCATGTTTGTTGCGTATGGCAAACTGACAAAGTGTTCTAACATTTGCATGACAAACAGAAGACAAACAAAAAACACATTCGTCTACTTAAGTACCTCGTTCGTGACAATGTCGAATCCGCGCTTCACTGGCTCTTTGAATCTGTCGATCGCGACCTTATTCATCCTCCTCTCCTCCGTAATCTGGTCGTGCCTGATGTCCTGCACGTGCTTGTTATGGTAGTCGATATAGCGGTATGCATTGCAGAAGTATCGCACTCCTCGTAGTATTTTGCAATACAAATTAGCTCGGCATGACAAATGGAATTTCTCATGCTGATTTAGCTTGAAGAAGAAATTTGTCTTGCTTGACTGCGATCAGTACGAGTACGATACTGTTGCACAGGATAGGCGGTTTTTGTACCGCTCCTTCGTTTCGTCTTCCGCCAAATCTAACCACTTCACCATGTCCACATTGTGCACCTCATCCGGACTATGCAATACAAATCTACCGCACACGACGCTGACGCACAAACTGCATCACAAATTTCGACCACATGATGAAAGTAGCAATCGTTTGTCATGCTGAGTTTGGTAGAACAAAACTCGTATCATGCAGAAGTGCCATTGAAAAATGTGCGGCAAATTTTTTACTATGGATACGGATTAATCACGCTGTAGAAAGCGCTCGGCCGGTTCTTTATCGTGGGTGGCACCTGCGCAAGCGCTATCAAATGTAAAAGTGTCTGGGTCTGGAAACTTGTGATGCTGGGTGGCGTATCATGAGGAGGCCACAAGTGCTGTCTCAGCAAGGCAAGTTTCTGAGCTTTAAGGTGTTGCCTATTCTGCATGACAAACTGCGTTTCTGCATGACAGAAAAGTGGCGCTCTTGGGTAACGTGCATGACAGCTTTGAGAGTCATGCCAGACAAGCATGACAAACATACACTCTTCCAGACCCAGACACTTTTACACTTGATAAGCGCTCGGTGGACCTGTTCCACCTCGTGGGCCTCCTGAAATTGCGCAATGCGCTCCTCTTCCGCCGGGTCGAGAAACCTTTTTTGTAGTGTGTTATATGCATGACAGATCCGTGGTTCTCATGCGCATGCCAAATCAAGTGCATAGCAAATGCAAAATCTACACAAAAAGACGACTTAATACTGTTGCGTCAGAGGGTTCATGCGGTTCCTGGTTCGGTGCTTCGCGGTCGCTTCCAACAAGTATGCGAGTGCACAACTCACCCTCTCCTGCATTTGTATAATGGCATGAACAGCAACACAAGCAACAGCAGAAAAGGGGTCTTCGCATGACAAATCTGCATGCGGATTGTAGTACTTACTATTTGAGGTTCCAAAATTTGTAATGCTAACAGTGCTTACGAGCAAGGTGTAGTGACTTTGGAATTTTGCATTACAAATGAAGAGGGGGAGGGGGAGTTCGAGTTGTGCACTCTCATAACAAGTTCAACTCGTAATCCCGCTTCGTCTTCTCCGAGTGGCTATCCTGTACAAAAGTATCGTACCCGTACTAGTCGCCGTCTTGCATGACAAATCCACCAAGTAAGGTAAACCAGCATTACAAATTGCATTTTTTCTCTTGAAAAAACTTGTCATGCAATTTATACTAGTACGATGCTTTTGCATTGCATAGTGGCTTGCTAGATACCGGTTGGTCACCACATTGAAGTCTTTCTGGAGAAAAGTTGGCACCATCCGCTGCTTCGGTAGCTTCTGGGCGGGTAAAGGCCGGGCTTCGGGCCGGTCGGGATGGTGGATCGATATGGCGTTCTCAAACGTTACATTCTCAACTGTTACATGGATTTGTAATGCAAGAACAGCAACAGTGAAAGTGGCAACGTTGCAGCTTTCGCATCACAGATTTTCCACAGAGTATCATGCTGTTGAGCCCTTCGAAAATTTGTCATGCTAAGCACCTTGATCAAGTGGAGGGTAGTGGCAATTTTGCATGACAAATCCGTGTAACAGTTGAGAATGTAACAGTTGAGAACGCCATAATCGAGACCGGAAGGTTTGACATGATATTGTAGTCGTAGAACCTTGAGATTTGAATTTGGTATCCTGAGTAGTTGTATCCGTGTCGTGGCATGACCAAGCCGTTATTTCTTCATGATCCTGCGCGAGCGCGAGAATCCGAAATGGACATGCTGTTGTTCGTTGCACCTTAACAAGATCTTCAAGGGTGTTGTGGAGGACCAAAACAGGCGAGTTTGTTGTACTTAGTTATACTTATATCTATATGTAATTGTACTAGAAGAGAAGTAACATTGATTTTTTTGGCACAGCGAACTGATTAGATTTCCAAAAAAAATGTAAAATTTATACGAGTCAGGAAATTTCCGTTTCCCCACTTTGCTTGGTTTCAGGCTCTTGTCTGCTATGTCTTCGCCCAGACCCGAGAGTTTTGAGGCGTTATTGATGATGTCGAAGCTGAGACGAGTTTTTTTTTGTGGTCCGAGCATCAGGAGTAAGATCTGTCAGGCGCATTGTGCATCACAAGTCGACCTGACAATTACCATGCTGGCGCACCACAATCATTCCTCATGCGCGTTGTGCATCACAAGTTCATCTTTAGTACTTGTTCTCCCGTAGTAGCTGGATATCCTTTGCTCGATTTAGATGCTGGACCCGACACCGCTCTTCTATTACTCGCTGGCCCTTTTCCTGTGATAGCGGTTTTTCCTTGATAAAGTCATGAATTGTCCGCCTGCTTTTTCATTCTAGTAGAAATGCGTGGTTGTGCATGATAGATCCTGGTGATCAATGTTGTTTTCAAAAGTTTGTGATGCAAAAATCCCTACTTATACCTTGTCATTGTCCCTGAATTTCTGTAGTAATGGGTCGTAAACTCGCTCCTGTTCCTTCATCATGCCCAGCCTGATATTGATTTCCGGCCCCTTCAGCGTGTCTATCCAGGAAAAGACACCCATCCCCATCAATTTTTTGCATGACAAATAGCGGATTTTATGGCTGTTTTGCATGACAAATCGGATGGGGATGGGTGTTTTTTCCTGGATAGTGTCCGGGTGTATCACATGCCGCTTGCCGTACTCGTATTGCCTGGATGGTTTTGATTTCGACAGTGGTACTTCTAAGCAACATCTTCCACAAGCACAACTTCAAGGGACTGCATCAACAGCAGCACGCATGAAAAATGTATGCCATGCCGTCCTGTCTTTCACGCATGACAAACATCAAAAGATTAATTCTTACCGCATCGAGTCGCCCCAGGTTGCCGCGTTGTTGCTTTGTAATTTCTGTATGTCGATGGGCGGCTCCCTTTTTGTTGACGAGCTCGACTTTCCCACCTCCGCTGGCGTCAGCATCCGGTCTGACACGGCTTTGTTCGAAGGTTTTCTCGTCTCCACTGCTGCCCCGGAAGGCTCAGGCATGGGCAGGTCCATGCGGCTTGCCGTACGCCCGGCTGCCGGCGGGCCGTCGGCCATGTTTGTTGAAATAACTGCCAGAAGGGGATAGTACAATGCGAATGCCCTCTTGCAGCTTATTTTCCGCTAGGTTCAACACACGCACGAATTTTATTGTCGTGTCTTTTTAAAAATTGAAATATTGTGCTTGTTTCAACGAGGAAATGACTCGAGGATATGAATATGATCACATCTCGAGAACTAAAATTATTTTTACTTCTCGAGATGTGAAGATACGAATAGAACGGTGCTCCTGCTGCTGCTGCTGAAAAGCTACGACAAATTTCCAGCAACAAGCGACGCGAGCGCTCTCGTGCTCTACTCCAGCAAGCTTCTCTTCAAAAATACGTCACTCTACGTCTACACGAACCACTCGCACTCGTCAAGCAGTCCTAGAACTAAATATGACTGATGTCGACCACGAAAAAATATCTGGAGCTGCACGCTCCACGAACGAATTTCTAGAAGACCACGACAACAAGCAGGAGGGGCGAACCAATCAAAAGAGTTTTAGGTTTTATTGTTGTTCCTCGTGCACCAAAAGCGAGGAGTTGGTAGGAACTTCGGTTCAACTTTTTTCGAAACGCACAACATTATCGTATATCATTTACAAGATTATAGACCACTACAACATACAACTGCAACCGGGTTTCTTTCTTCTGCTGTATTCTCGGGTATTTTTTTTGTCTTTCTAGGAAACGAATTTCTCAAGTTTATTCTGTTGCGAGCTTGTATGGAAGCGTCAGGTTTGAAATCGTCAAAGTTGAAATAATTTGTAATGCATAAAATGCATGACCCGAGGCACGTATGTTGCAGAGCAGGGAAGTGAGGCCGATTGTAAGCCTGTTTCTTTGGGGTTACAGCTCGAGCTGCTAAAGTAGCATGAGAAAATCGCTCTTCTTTGCCTAAAAAGCATGACAAACTGGATTTTGGGACCAACGAAATTTGTCTTGCGCCGCTTGGAAACTGGGTTCCAACTCAACTGGCATCCATTTTATGCATGACAAATTATTTCAACTTTGTCGATTTCAACTCTGACACATCCATAGCTTGTTGGTAAGCACGTGCTACTTCTACTTCTACTGGGAGCTAAAAATCTTGATTACAAACTACTTGAGGCAGTGGGGACATCAAACCAATTATTGCGTAGCGGTTGGTGGAAGGCGAGCAAGGCATATGTACAAATTCTAGCACTCGTTTATTTTTTGCACCTGTATTCTCGAGTATGTTTCATCGTCCGCTGTAGTCAGCGCTACCGCGTCGGTATAACTTTTCGGCCTTCATCTCAGTTCCGCTGGCCGAATAGATGGAGCAAGTGGAGAAAGAGTTGGATGATGTCCATGTAGAGGGTCAATATCAACTGCAAATATGTTGTCTGGGTCTGGGCGGATGAAACTTGTGATGCTAGTACCCTTGAACTCTACATAAAACCTCTATTGCGTCGTGAACACTAAAAAGAGGTCCCGTTTTTGCCACGCGAAGAGGGCATTTCTCATGCGGTATGAGCATCAGAATCAGAAAGCTTTGGCAGAATCTATGATGCTGGGGCATGCATCACAGACATCATGGCCATGTAAAATATGCATGACAAACTTGGCACTTTTCCAGACCCAGACATACACATATTTGCAATGCATAGTCAACGCCGCGAAACAGTAGTCATCCATCGAAAATTGGAAGCGGCGGTGCTTTCCCCCCACAATCATTTGCACGTCGTATACCAGATAAAAGCTGAACAGCAACGCTGCTAGCCCGGAGTATATCGCACGAAAAAACTGTTTCACTGTAAGGATTTTGCAAGTTTTGCATTACAAGTTTGTTACACATGACACTGAAAGTCTGTCATGCGCACTTCCCAAGGAAATACACGCTTCAAAATCCAATGCGTTGCAGGTGTAGCAAGACAAATAGTTCTGTGTTTCATTTTCTGCATCACAGGTTCACAGTGAAACAGTTTTTTCTTGCGATAAAGTAGACCACCTCGACAATGCGCGACGCGGGGAGGAACCTTGGAGGTTTGATGTCGTGATATGCAATACAAATTTCCCGTACATGTACAAGATGCATCACAAATTCTACCAATTTGAAGCGTGAAACTTGTCATGCTAAACTAGAATCGAAGGCAAGTTTTGTCATGCGGAGACCGCATTTGTACGTGTACGGGAAATTTTTTACTGTGGATACTTGATGCGCGAATCCTATTTCGAAAGTCTTCATGTCATGCAGGAGAACATCAGTAACTAGGAGCACCGCGAGTACTACAGTTGCAAATTATGAAAAAAAAAAAAACCTTGAAATTAAAATTATTATTCCCAAAAACTATACATGAAAAACAGTCCCATCAGGCTGAGGCACATGACCCCCGCGAAGAGATACGGGCCGGCGCCGGTGAAATCGTAGGTCGTCTGACACGCGAACAGGGTTATGACAGTGCACAACTCCCCCTCATTTGTCATGCAAAAACCCAAATCCAGCTGCTACCTTGTGGCACCGCGCGCATGACAAATTCCGGAAAAAATCCAAACAGTACTACAAACACTTGGCGCATGAAGAACTTGATGTCATGCACAGGGTCCACCTATACTGGTGTTTGTAATGCTGTCGATGCCATACAAATGAGGGGGAAGGGCGGGAACAGTGCACTCTCATAAGCATCAAGCCGAGCACGATGACCGCCGTCATCCCGGCAACGCCCAGCACCGTCCAGGTTGTGAATCTCGCGCACGCAATCCCGCAGATCAGCCCAAAGGCCAGCGTAAACACGAACAGAAAGATGTAATTTTTGGGGTACACGCGCGTCACCGTGGGGTCGCAGAAGCTGTAGCACAGCATGGCGCAGGGGAGAAACGTGGCGAAATATGAACTGCAAAAGTATCGCACTCGTATAAATGCATTGCAAATTTCCTCAGCATGAGAAATAAAATTTGTAATGCGGATTTACCTTAAGAGCAAGATTTGTAATGCATGTTTGCAATTACTACGAGTGCGATACTTTTGCACAGGATACGAACACGACCAATGCCATGTTGTTCTGGATAAACCGCCATCCCTTGCAAATATGTCTGGGTCTGGAAGATTGCCAGATTGGTCATGCATTTTTTGCATGACCCGTGGAGCCTGTAACGCATGACCTAGCATCACAGATTTTTGGATGGCTTCCTAATGCCTATTCCGCATGAGAAACGCTCTCTCCACGTAGCACAAACTGGACTCCGACGTTTGCTGGTCATGCAATACAGATTTGTTTAGAATCCAAAGACAGCATCACAGGTTGGATCCTCGCAGACCCAGATGACATATTTGCACTTGATAACTGCCGCGCTTGGAGCTGGTACAAGACGAACGGAGCCGCGATCGCGGCCGTGATCAGCAGCTGGCATCCGGTGAGCAGGAAAACTTTGCGAACGAAGCCGTGGCGGGCGTTGATTTCCAGGTTCTCGATGTAGTGATCCCGGGAATCCTCATTCGGATCATCGAGGTTGTTTTGCTCGATGCGACGGTTGGGGTCAACGGAGCCATAGTTCATACCGACTCCGCCACCATACCCGCCGGCAGCGACGGGGCCGCGCATTTTGGATTTAGATTTTGGATTCCTCAGTAGTCCTCACGCTAAGAAAAGAACAATGCAATTTTTTCTGCTTGTTGTCTACATCACACCAAACTACTCGATGGACCGTTCACCCGACTGCCGGAGTCTACTCTCCGAGCACGACTAAGTACAATTTTCCGTATCACCTTCGACGAAAATAACGACAACCAGAAGGAAGCGCTCTCTCCATCTCGAATACTTCGACTTTGACACGACTTCTCAACAGACCTTCAGAATAAAGACGGTTTATCATCCGGAGCGACGATCGCCGAACAGAAAAGGCTGAAGGGTTTTTTCGTAGTTTTCATCTCCAGCTCCGTCGTAAGCCGGGCGGTACGACGAGGACGACGGACCTGGCTGAAAGGCACGCTGATCATGATCAGGTGTCCAAGTTTCGTGATTTCTTAGGTGGAAACCTTATAAACTTTCTCTTGCGCAAAACAAAGCTACCAACACTAGTTCAACGTCACAACATGAAGAAAGCCACAAAAGTGGACGAGAAGTACCCTCGGGAGAAAAGGGCTTTCCTCGTCAGTTCAATTCATGATTTTCAATCGCAGCAGAATTATGATTTCTCAAAATCTATCATCTGTGGACGTTCTGGCTGGTCGTGTCCCTTTCATCGAAAGTAGGTTGAGGTTATTTGTCCCACCTGCTGAATCAAATTTTCATCCTCGGATCAATTTTGTACACTTTAGTTTGACGGCGCAGTTCAAGATTTAATTTCGATGATGCGTGACCACGGCAATGCCTGGCCGAGGACGAGCTTGTCGGAACTACATCAAAGTGGCTTGTACTTGTTGTAATAAACGGCGTTCTTGTACGATAGAGTTAGAGGTAGTAGTAGCTCAAGGGAACAATTAAACCAAAAAGTTCTTCGTTTGTAGTTGAAAACCGCGACTGGTGCGCACGCGCAGGCATTCGTCTGACCGTGGTCGCCATCTACTTGATGTTAGAGTATAGTCGGCAGAAGTAGATCGACGTGCAGCTGATACTGATAGTTCTTACCCGCATTATTTCTTGCGCCGTCGGCTACTTCTCGTATTTGTTGATTTCAAGCTCAGAAGCTTGTTGAGGTGGGGGTAGATTGGTATAGTCGAATCGTATTCGTAGGTATTGATGGAGTGGCGTTATTGCGGCCGTTCGTTGTATTGCTTGTGGTTCTTTTAGTTGAGTTTCTACTACTCCTGAGAGGGCGGGAAGATGGAAAGCGCACTTGTACTAGTTCTTGAGCGTTCAACATCTTCAAGTAGTTGTGAATTGTTGCTGCGTAGTGGTCCTGCTCCGTATTACTGTTGATCTGTTTACCGTCGCTCCCCCATGATGCGCAAGATGTGCAGCATATCAAGCAAAAAAGTGCCAACGTTAACGGTTTTCACAGAATGCAGCCACGCATGACAATTTTTGCCTCGTGAGCATGCTACGCATGATAAATTTGGGGGGCACCTTTTGTGGTGCATTACTGCATGACAAATTTCGTTAACGTTAATAACACTTTTCCCTGTGATACAGGAAGAGGTTGATAATGTCCATGTACAGATTCAGGGCGGCGAAGCAGTATTCGTCCACAGCAAAGCGGTGGCGGTGGTGCTTCCCTCCCACAATCATCTGCGTGTCGAACACGATGTAGAAGGAAAACAGCAACGCAGACAAACCCGAGTAGACGATCTCGACCGGCCGGGAGTACGGGACGAACATCAGGATGAAACTGGTCAGGCACAGGCACATCAAGGCGCAGAACTGGAGAGTTGTATAGGGGTTTTTGCTTGTGGAAATATTTTTCATGTAGTTTTAGATGGCAATAATTTATTGCATGACAGAATCCCTTCCTCATTACAGACTTCGCATCACAAGTTGTACCAGGAACAGGTAAACCTAAACTATACCAAGTAGGGCCCGAACCCGGTGAAGTCATACGTCGTCTGGCACGCGAAGCCGATCAGACTCAAGGTGATGCACGCCGTGATCCCTGCCGCGGCCAACACGGAAGCGGTTGTGTACATCGAGCACGTGACGCCAACGATGAGGCCGAACGCGAGCGTGATCATGAGCAGAAAGAAGTAGTTTTTCGGGTATTCACGCGTGACGGACGGGTCGCAGAAGCTGATTTTTTTGTGTATTAGAAATTTCGATCCTTGTGTCTGTTTTTTCCCTGGCAAGAATTAAAATTGTCGGCGATTCGAAGATTCACTTCTCAGAGTCATGTGTATTGCACTATACCAATCCAATAGGAGAGCATGTGCATGTTCTTGAGGATGGCTGTTAGTGATGATGTGTAAATGCACAAGCACATCATTCCATTAGTTCTTGTACCTGTAGCAAATCAGAATGATGGGGATCAGCATAGCGATCGTCAGAAGGGCCTGGTTTTGCTGGATAAATATCTTCGCGGATTCGTGGTAGGCCACGAAGGGGAAGGCGATTGCGCTCGTGATTAGCAGCTGGACGCCCACGATACTGAACACCTTCCGGACGAAACCGTGCCGGACCGCCGTGTCCATTTTATCTGTCAGAACGTCGGCGGAACCTGTTTTGATGGGTTTTTGTTATGCTTCGAGAAGTTCCACTTTCTCATTAGTTTCAATCCATGCTGTTACAATTGGAATTGCAAATGCAAATGCAATTCCAATTCTGCATGACAAAATGAAAAACAGCACTGGAGTTTAGTAGTACCGGCAATGGGCTCGTTCTCGTACTGCGGGTTAGATTCCATCATCTTGTCTTTACTGGTGTTTTTACTTTGGCCTCAAATTTCCACTGCAAGAGCGTCTACAACTTCACTTCCCAGTAAGTAGGTGTACTTTATTGCGTCTTCTATCTCGTTCTCGGTCTACTCTAGTACTTCCAGTTCCAAATATATAATAAAGCAGCGTTCACTACTACGGTGCGAGTAGAGCCTCCTCAACTACAGGCTATAGATGCACGAACAAAGGTGATGGAGTGTTGTTGGGCTGGAGGAGGTGGAGGACTAGAACAAACATGAGACAACATTACGACTTCAACAACGACAGAAAACAAGAGGTAAAAGTAGGTCTTAGTGCCCACCAAAATTTCGCGTGGAAGTGGTCACGAAGAAAAATACAAAGAGAAAGACAATAAGTGGGTACAATTTCAAGGGTAGTTGTACATTCAGTGCTGCGGGTCGTGGTGGCAAATAAGTACATTAAAAAGCAGACTCAAACATCAGGAGTTTCGAACATCGAGGCACCTCCTGCGTCCATAGCTGCACAACCGCCGATTTCGACGGAAGCTTCTTGCTTTTTTGCAAAATATCGTGCCGACGCAAAGTACCACATGCCGATCCACCGATGCAGTTGCTGTTTTTCGGATGTTGAAACTGCTCTCTTCAAAAAGTTCTTCTACTCGCGTCAACCGACTACGCGACAACAACAATCTCAAGACCGATGCGATTTAGCGTTTTTTCAATTTCATCTCATCAACTCTTTGTCTCCTCTCAATAGCTCCTCCTCAGTCTATCTGAGCTCGGAGAGAAAGAACACGAAAAATATTCGTTTGATTGAAAATATTCATTTGAATAGGGGAGGACGGAGAGATGACGAAGATAAGGAGAAATACAAAGGAAAAGAAGAGAAAAGAAAAAAGAAATAAAAGAATAAGAAAAAGAGAAACCAAAAGCATAAAAAAGGCAAAGAATTGGCGAAAATATTGCGAAAATATTCGTTTGAAAAAAATATATCTTTGAAAAGATATATCCTTTTGGTTGACTGGTCTGGCCTCGGCATCCTTCTTGGCCTCAGAAGGCCTCAGAAGGCCACGGCGGCCTCAGTCAGAAGGCGAAGGAGGGCCAGGGCGGCCTCGGAAGGGCCGAGAAACCCTCAATATGCAGTTATCTATCTACTTCGGGCAGAAGGGAGCCTAAGACGTTGCTTCTTCGGGAAGAGTGAAACAAAGACTCTGACTCGCAGAAAGGTGCTTGCAGGCGCGACCTGAGCGATTGCCAGACCGCGACGGCCTGCACGACTGCACCCGCAGCCGCGAGCGTGCCTCCTCATTCCCGAAGCCCACACGCATCCCCACAGCCTCTGTTTCTCCCGATTCCTCGACTTACGTTGCTACCTACGCCCTTCGCTAGTCTCCCTCCCGCCCTTGCGTGCCCCATGGCTTCCTCGGGTTTCCAGGATTCCCCACACGAAGCGCAAGCGCGCTGGCGAAACAGAGACTCGAGCAACAGGCGCAGTGGTTTTTCTCTCAGAAAAAGACGGCCAGCAACAGTAGACGTATTTTTTTGGCGGGCTATTTCTTGAAGTGACTTTTACCCGGGCGGGCATGCGGCTTTCGCAGCTCCCAGCCTTGGAGACAGGGCGGGAATGCGTGGGGCCTTTAGAGGAGCATGCCCGCCACGCTGCGCGGGGAGCACGAAAAACCTAGCTACGCTGAATGGCACGGCCAGCGCCCGGGCGTTTCGTTGATAACACCCGCCGGAAAATCCCCGGGCGCGAACAATGCGCGAAGTGAGATTAATAGAGAAAAACCAGGGCGGCGCCCGGTCGACGGACAAGAGAAAAACGCTCCGCGCCCTCAGTCGTCGCCCCACACTCTCACGCCAAGGCCCCTGCGCGCGCCTAGCGGGCGAAGAGCTTCCCTATCCGATCAACCCCCAACTGTCTGCTTGACGAGAAGAAGGCGCGCGGCGCCTGCAGCCAGGCTAAGGCGTCTGTGCGCGCGCAGCGCAACGGCAATTTTTTTCCAAGGCAGGCCACCATTGTCGAAAGCGAGAAAACAACTCCGCGCGCCTGCTTCGCGCGCGACGCAGTTTCTCCCTCCCAGTTACCGGCTGGCGGGCGCGAAAAAATTTTCCGATCGCGCTCTCCTGCAAAGGCGCCCGCCAAAGGGCGCGCGCAATACAGGAAAACTTTTTTCAGGCAAGCCCCCACCTGCCGATCGCGAAAAAATTTTTCGTGCTATCAGATCGAAGCGCCTGCGCTTGCGCCCGCAGCGTGTGCGCGCACTTTTTTTCCGTAAAAACCCCGGCTACAGAATAAGAGTAGAGCTCCGCCCTGCGCGCGCTCTCAGGCCGCGGCGCCTGCCCGCAACGCCCGACAACTTTCTTCCCTCCAGTTTCTGTTGCCGGGCGCGAAAAAATTTCCTGCGCGCGACCTCAGACCAAGGCGGCAACGAGCGCGCGCGGTGAAAACTTTTTACAATCAGGCCTCCGCGTGCCGGTCGCAAAAAAAAGCTCCACCCTTTGGGGCCGAGACGCCTACGCGCGCGCAGCGCGCGAGTTTTTTTTTCAAACAGAGCACCCCTTCCCCCGACGGGCTGCCGGCCGTGAGCAAAGCTGTCCGCGTTCTCAGGCGCGCGCGCGCAAAATTGTCGCCCGGCCAAGCTGCGACTGCCGGGCGCGAAAAAAATTTGCGACCAAGCCCGCCGGCCAATCAATCCGGCTAGCCCCCCCAGGAAAGCTTGACGCCCCTATGGCAAGGCGTCTGCGCGCGCGCAGCGCGCGAAGAATTTTTCTCCGGCAAGCCACCCGCTTCCGCACGCGACAGAAACTTTGCGCGCTCTCAGTCCAAGGCGTCTGCGCGCACGCAACGCGCGCGCGAGAACTAATTTTTTCCCCGACAGGTCACCGGCTGCCGGACGCGAGTAGAGCTCTCCGCGCCCCCAGGACGCGCGAGAGCCTACGGAGGTGCCTGCGCGCGGTGCTTAGGTGTCTGCGCGCGCGCAGCGCGCGAAAATTTTTTTTCCTGCTAGCCCCCGACTACCGGGAGCGCTGCAAAAAATTTTCGCCGCACCCAGGCCGAGGCGCCTGCGCGCACGCAGCGCGCGAGCGCTTTTTCATTCGTCGGCCAGACCCCGGCTGCTGGCGGGCGTGAAGCAGCATTTTTGTCGCGCCCCCACAAGGTCGGAGCGCCTGCGCGCGCGCAGCGCGCGAAGAAAATTTTTCGGCCAACCCCTAACTACCGAAGCAAGTCAGGGCGCCTGCGCGTGCGCAGCACGCCACGTCTTTTTTCTCGGCCGGCCGCTGCCCCTGATTGCCAAACGCGACAAGGGCATCGCAAGCAACTACCAAAACCACGGCGCCTGTGCGCGCGCAGCGCGCCGATTTTTTTTTTCCCGCCGTAAGAGCACAAAACACCACGCGCACACCATCACCAGTACCAATGATGGCGCCGAAATAGGCGCGCGCAATAAGCAAAAGGCTTTTTCCTGGCCCCGAGCGCAGGCTGGCAGAACACGAAAAGGCGCTCGCGCTCTTCCAAACAAAGCAAAAAGCCGAAGCGGGCTCTGCTTGCGCAAAACATTTTCGCGACCGGCCGCCGACCGCTCGGCTCGCATAGCACTACACATCTTCCCAACGTGCGCAACTAGAAATAAGTAAACCGACCCACTTGCGACAATTGCGCCGCATTCTGCCCAAAGGGGCCAGGAAACGGATGCAAGCTTCTCGGTAGCGGAAACACGTGCGCAACTGCAACAAGGAACGGCAACTGCAGCAAAGCTATGTGTTCAAGATAGAAGGGATCGCAGCGCGACTCCTCTGTCCTAGATCGCCCGCAGGTCACAAACGCCGCACGGTGTCCAATGTCGTTCGCGACGCCGTTCAATGCGTTACCAAACGAATATTTTTTATCAGAAGTATATTTTTGGCGCGAAAAATATTCGCTTGATTAAAAATTGGCTTGTGTTCTTTTTTTTCTAAGCCTCCAACCACTCTTGCTCTTGAAAGAACACGATTTATTTTTACGATCATGCGAACGCGAAGGTCACAAGGCAACAAAACTACATGGATGAAAGGAGAACTACTTACGAGGCTCCCGAGAAAAGGAAAAGAACTTGATGGCGCATCACGAGCATGATGGCAAATAAGGTTCACTGTTTTTTTACTCGTGGAGGTCCTGCAAGATGAACATCACTGCGTCGACGTGCGACACACTCCTACTTTCCTCCTAGCAAAAAATAAGTAACCACATCTGGCAAAGAACAATCCACTACGTCCACCTTCCTCCCGCTCCCGTCAAATGCACCGGTGGAATGTTCTATGAACGCGAAAAACCAGCTGCAAGATAAGGCCATTTTCGTTGTTCATGCAGCACATGGACATGCATCCGTTCTTTATCATCTCGCTCTCGCATATAATTTAGACTTCGAGGTAAAGAAAAATAAGATCCAGATCGCGGTACACAGGAGTGCAGGAATGCAAGAAACCGCCTGTGGTCTTGTCCCAGATGAAGACGAAGATCGGCCATATAAACACAGAAGTTCTACTTATTTGTGTAGTACCCAAAACGGTACTAGGGGTAGAAGGGCTTGTG
Source organism: Amoebophrya sp. A120 (assembly GCA_905178155.1). Lineage (NCBI taxonomy): Eukaryota > Dinophyceae > Syndiniales > Amoebophryaceae > Amoebophrya > Amoebophrya sp. A120. Next base: position 3,617,484 of record CAJINV010000006.1, read on the forward strand.
ATTATGCCGCATCAGCACTTCCTGATCTTCATATTCGACCTCGATGAAGCTATCAACAAGGTTTTTCGCTTTCGTATTCCCATAGGCGGGGGTGGGGGCACGAAGTTTGGCGAATTTGGATCCTTGGAGACCCGTTTTCCGTGGAAATTCACGTTCTTCGCCTTGATCTTCTTGTAATACTGGGAAGATGCTGCAGTAGAAGTAGAATTCTTCTTCATCCCGCCCCTAGTGTTGTATCTCGGCGGAGTTCTTGACAGCTTGTACGGCGATAGCAAATCCCCGCCGTCGTCCGAGGAAAGGCTCGCCTGCGATAAGCGTCGCCGCCTGTCTGGGTCCCCCAGGCCTAACCCACGCATATCCCCATTTAAATCAAGTACCAACGTCTCGTTCCTGAAAGTAAATCTGTCATGTATGTTGTCCGCACGATCATCGTATCCTCTCATATTTGTGTGTTCTTGCATCACGACAAACTGTCTTTTGTAAGGGCGAAGACCGTGGTGATTTCATTCTGTAGGATACCGTATCGGCGAGATCGAGGCAGCGGCGCCGAGCCGGGTCGGGGGAAGTGGGAGAGGTAGGCGGGGAAGGGGAAGATTGTTGTGAGATATGAGAGTGCACAAAACCCCCTCAGCCTTATTTCTATGGCATGAACAGCAATACAGGCATCAGCAACAATGCAGGTTTTGCATGACAAATTTGCAGCAGAGTGTAGTGCTATTTGGGGTGCCATAACTTGTCATGCAAACAGTGCCAAGAGGGGGCAAGGTGTGGATTTGGTATTTTGCATGACAAATGAGGGCGGGGAGTTGTGCACTCTCATATGAGGGTGAGATGCTGCAGTGGAGTTGATGTTACTGCTGCTTCGCTCACGACCGCCGCTTCTTCCTGTAATGCTATTCAGAAAACCGCCGCGCGAAGCGCTATAGGATCTGCTTTTGGAGGATAGTTTCCCGCGTCCGGGTAGCCCACCTGTCATGCCGCTTTGCTCGAGCAACACATGGTGGTACAGCTCCGGGTATCGCACGAAAAAGTGTTTTAAAACGGTTACAACTGTCGAGGAAATTTTGCATGCAGTAAGAACGCATGAGAGAAGTTGTTTGTTCTTCCTGCATAGCATGCATAAAAAGAGAGAAGATCTGTCATGCGTGACTGCAGTTCCTCAAAACTGTTGATGCCTACACGACTCTATAATTTCTGGTTGATATCGGATCTTGCTCGTACAGAGTGGAATACAGCTATCCAAAAAAAAAAAGAGCCATCCCCCTGCCTTCCCCATCCATCTCTTGTATGACATGTAGCGAGATCTTGTGCGTGTTTTGCATGGCAAATTGGCTGAGAATGTTATTTTTTTTTGTGCATAACAGCTTCCGAATCGATCTTTCCCGTTTTGATGTCGTGCTCCGGTGGTCGTGCTTCGTCGATGTGTATTTGGCCTGCTGATCGTGGTTTGCAAAAACACCACCACCCCCGGTACTGACAATCGCCGCCTCGGGGTCGGGAACAAACAAATCCGGGTCAAATTTCTTCCGGAAACAGCAGTAGTGGAGCACCGTGTAAAACCCGGTCGCGAAACAGCTATGCATTGCAAAATTTTTATCGCACTGGTACTACTAATTGCAGTTATGCATGAAGGTTGTAGTTAGGATGAATCAGCATGACAAATTCCATCTGTAATGCGGGTCCAGCTACTTCTAATGCAATGTCTCCTTAAAAGTACGATGTTTTTGGTTTTGCATGGCATAACAGCAGATGATTAGCAACCCGATGAAAATCACAATTGGGTTCTTTTCCTTATGGGATTCTCAATTGTTACACTCTCAGCTGTTACATGAATTTGTGATGCAAAATGACCATGAGGCGCCAGACGATCAAGCTGCTTCGCATGACGAATTATCGAAGGGCTAAACAGCATGTAGATCTGCGCGAAACTTGTGATGCAAGACTTGCCACCTTGCCCCTTTCCCTCTTGCTGTTTTTGCATCACAAATTCGTGTAACAGTTCAGAATGTAACATTTGAGAACTCCATATTCTTTCAAAATCTCCACTTCGTAGATGTTGACCAGCAGATCGTGGAAGGATTTATTGTCTAAAAATTAACCATCCCCATCCAATTTGTCATGCAATACATGTAGTAAAGTCAGTGTTTGTCATGCAAAAAGTGCATGGGGATGGTGAATTTTCAGGAGATAGGACTCCGGGTGGTCGAACGACAGCTTCTCGGTTTGCAATCCGTTTTTATCCTTCAACGCACCGTAGCTGTCGTCATCGCAAACGAATTCGTAACGGGAGCCGTCTTTGCACCGCAACTTGGCCGAGGAACAGCCGTTGTTGCAGTAGGTTGTGAAGACTCGTTTTTCCTCCTCTCCGATCCGGAACATGGGCAGTATCCAGAGTAAGAGCCTTGCCGTAGAAGTACTACTTCTCGCGGGGCTGACCACATGTAGTATCATTGTTGCATCACAATAATTTCATGTACGCTAGTTGTACCGTCCTTTTCAGCACGACAAGTATCAAGTTCGTTTGCTTTCAAGAATTGACTGCTTCCCAGTTGTGAATTCAACTTTGTGAAGATGCACTTGGTGCACCGCTTACGAGTCCGCCTCCCTCGTGTAGCTGTACGGCGGCAAGACATAAATTTCTCTTGCATAGGCGCGTAGCTGATCAGACAGGTGCTGCTCACCAGTTTCAGGTCCGAATCCGCCTGCTCCTCGGTGCAAGTGCAGCCGTTCTGCACACCGTTCAGGAGGGGTCGAAACAGTTCTCCAGATTTGCAGATGCAGTTCGAGTATCAACTGCAAAAATGTCTGGGTCTGGAAGAATGCATGTTTGTCATGCTTGTCTGGCATGACCCTTAATTAAATCTGTCATGCACATTACCCAAGAGCCCCATCTTTCTGTGATGCAGAAACGCAGTTTGTCATGCAGAATAAGCAACACCTAGAAGCTCAGAAACTTGTCATGCTGATCCAGCATTTGTGGCCTCATCATGAGACGCCACCGAGCATCACAAGTTTCCAGACACAGACATTTTTACATTTGATATCGAGGGAAACACGTTGTTGTCCGCTGCGGTACATTGCGGAATCGAGTGGGGCTCGTTGACAGCGCGGCTATCATGATTTTTTATGAAAATGCAGAACTCAACTCCCCCTGCCCTCATTCTATGTCATGCAAAGTTATCAACTCAACGCATGGTCGTGCCGTGTTCTAGGTGGTGTAGCTTTGAAAGCGTGTTGACATCAAGCAGCTTCAGAAGCTGACGCTGCAATACAACACTGGTCCGCTTGTAGGTGTAGCTTGTTGAGCTTAATCGTGCGAAACGAAACCCTCCAGTGTACTTACTGGTGTTCGTTTGGTTTATTATCACCGCCCTTCAATACCAAAAGAGGGCATCAACAGGGAGCTCTTCTTGTGCACTTTCGTACTTTCGGAAGATGCTGCACTACTGCTGGCCGAGGAGGACGAGGCGGAGACTACAGCGACCGTGCTACAGGAAAACAAAACGCAAAGCAGCACTGTCCGCGAAGCGCGACGAGAAAGCATGGAGAAAGAACGACGTGAAAACAGCACCATCTTGTCCTCGTTACGAATCTTCATAGGGATCAAGATGATCAAAATGAAGGTCGTACGTCAACGTCGAGAAGAGCAATTCAAGTACTTATTATCCTCGATACAGGCACTGCATTTTCCTTGGTCGTGATCACGAACTTGTGATACAACAGACAGCTGTTGGTCAATATTTTCTACTCATCTCTCATTCACTTCAACTCTTCTACTTTCTGTTTGCCACCCTCGTCCGCTGTCTTAACCGTATGCTTTTTTCTTCATCTAGAACAATACTCTGCCCGCTCTGGAACGAAACTACTCTTCGTCGTTACAACACAGGTTACAGAACAGCCTGAATACCCAGACAATCCCTTTCACAATAAACGGAAACGCTACGAAATAAGCCAGGAAAAATGTCGCGGTCGTTGTTGTCCCAATTTCTTTGGTGCGACCACAGCTGCCATGTTGTTGTACAAAAGGTAAGCAAACCACGCCTGGTGTTTCCGCTGTGACAATACAAACCCGTAAAACGACAGATCACTACTTTGAGATATGGAGATCAGCGGCAAGAAAAAAAAATGAACTTTTTCAGTAATAGCGTAAATGCTGCGAGCCGAGTAGCAGCTCCGTGCAACTTTCATCAGTAAAGGAAAACTATACTGTAGTAATCGTAAAATGTAAATGAATGCTAAAAATTACAAAGATTCAAAATAATGGAAAACGAAGAAGCAAGACATAGCTTCGATGTGAGAAGATGAAGATGCGCCATGTACCTTCGATGGCGCGTTCTGCTTGTCATACAACATCACCTCCATCTCACGTGTTCACTGCCCAATAAAACCAAAGAAAAAGACGACTGCTCGTCCAACATTTTACATCCCCTTTCCTTCTTCACTCCGCTGCCGACACCACGGCTTCATCCGAGTTGTACGAGTATTCCGAAGAGGATCCAGAGAGCACGGTGTAGGCGTCCGCGTGGCCCTATCCAGGAAAAAAAACTGTGTAAGTGTAACTTTGTAGGAAGAGCAGCATCACAAATTCGCTTTGCATTACAGGGAAAACCTGTCATGCGTAGCTAGTACGTGGAAACGCGTATGATAGTAGCCTATGACGCACTTCCAGCATGACAAGTATAATTGTTTTGCATTTTCTGCATCACACATTTACACTTACACAGTTTTTTTCTTGCTTAGGCCCTCGCCCCGCCTTCTGCGCTGGTCCCTCGAACGATCTGCGGACCGGGGGCTGGAGTTTGCTAGTATCGTAGGGAACAAAAATGAACTGCCCCTACTTGTACTCGCCCTGCTTGCTCATTATGTAAAAGTAGTTCTTTTTTTTCTCATGCAAAAACCCCATCTACGTTACTACGAACTGCAGCTCGAAAAGCAGAAACTGCATCATGATCATCTTCTTGCTTAATATCCTTGTGCTTAAATACGGAGTATTGTGATGGGCATAGGGAAAAACAAGCAACGGGGCAGCAGCTGTCCTCAGACTTTGGATACTTTTCGAAGAATGAAATGTGGACGATGTCGCAGACGAAGAGCTGCTGCTTTTCTTCTTCTTGTATCACACAGAAAGAAGCAGGTAGGTCAGATCATTTGTAACGCAAAAATACACAAAAAAATCAAATCTGTATGGCATATCCTAAACAGCAGGCTATGAGACCGCCCATGACAGACGTTTCTGTGTATTTACTTTTGCATGAGAAAAAATATCTATGACCTGCCTGCTTTTTTCTGTGGAATATCTTGCAGCACGGGCACATTTGCGCGCAACACCCACCCTTGTCCCGACGTGAAGATTCGTGCGCTGAGCTGCCAGGGTATGCAGTGCAAAATTCGTTTCATCTTCTCTTCCCGGACAGGCACAGCACGTGCACAAAATGCATGACAAAATTGACTAGCAACTTCCAAGAAGAGGTGGACACTTCTCTTGCCAAATACAATCAATAGTACGAAGTAGTACGCCCACCACCAGAACATTTGAACTGTCAAGCAAGAGTACGTACTACGGTAGTTTGTTATGCGTGTCCGTGAATTATGAAATTTCATCCTTTGGATACAGCGCCAATCCCGCGGTTTGTTTCCCGGCAGCAGCACACGGCGCACATGCAGTCCTTGAAGCAACGGCAGGTGCCACAGAAGCAGCAGCAGATGATCCAGAGAAGAAGCAGCGCCAGCACAACAGCGCCCGCAATCACGCCCCAGGTGATCCACTTTTTCCGCGTGTCATCATCTCCGTCCTGGAGGAAGTTGGAAGGTGGCTGAACTACAACTGCTGCTGCAATTTGTTCCTCGACAGTGGTCATCTTCTGCAGCTCGGAAGCTGCAGAGATCTCCATCTCGACGTGGGTATGCATTGTGATTGATTTCTTCTTTGGTTTTGGTCTTGATTTTAAACAGTTTGGTACCTTCACAACTGCGAAAAGCGAAAGACGAGGATATAATAATCAGCTACCGTTTTTCATTTTGTAATTTCGAGAGCTTTCTGTTTTTACTGTACTTTGATAAACAATAAGCAGCAACCAATCGGGCGCCTGGAATAATATTTTCAAAGTCGACGTGACAAGAAAGTAAGTTCGATAACTTAGTCCTAGCAAAAAGTTTGGTATCCATGCAGCGGTTGTAGTCCTAGCGCAAAAAACATGCGGAAGCTCTTTGCTGAGCACATGTGGTAATTCGAGAAACTAGATTAAGCAGAGAACCGATCACTTCACCACGCTGAAGAGAAACCGATGAAGAGAACGAAAAATGCGTCTCCGTGCGTGAAACCGAAGGAATGGGATACAACTTGCAAGCGAGGAACCGAATTAAACCGAGGAGCGCCCGCGTGGGCGTGGCCAACTGAGGTGGCAAAGTAAATAAACAAAAGAAACCGAGCAAATCCAAATTGATGTCGCACCACCGAAAATATATGTATCACAATCACTATCATCATGGCAAACCGAAAACCTGTTGCACAATATCAGAGCGTGACCGATCATAAGGCGCCGTCTGACCGAGAAGGCGCCGTCGACGAGAAATCTCCGCATGACGACGAAGGACTTCATCAGATGCAACCAGTGTCGTGCACCACTACAGATCTCCACTTAGCGGCGTTTTTTTTTACTTAATTCGCAGAAGTTTGATGTTAGAGATCAGAAACAACCTTTAGTCGTAGAAATGCGCTGCAGTAAGTTTCAAGTCCAAGTCGTAGTTTTTTCTTGTCGAATCCAGCAGCTTCACCGCGGGGGCCTGAGTACTTCTCCGGAAGGAGCAGTTGCAACAGTAGCCCGATTTTTTAGTCCTGGTAACGTCGATAGCAAATTTTCACGTTCACGCTGCTGGAAACGACGGCAATTCTACTTTCACAGCTCTCTAGATAGTAGTTTGTTCGGCAGATGAAGTACAAGTACTCTTGAATTTTTTCTACATTATCCTCTCTACTAGTCGTTATTCTTCGTTCTTCTCTTGAATTTATTTTCTGTATTTCAACGGTTAGTGAACTATGTCAGGACAATGTGATTGGTAATGCATAGAAGTCAAAAAATAAAAAATAGTGCGTGCGAGATGACGGGAATAAAGTTTAGCATAAGCATGTGTAAGTTGTTGTAACAGGAGATGAAAGTAAAAGGCTAAGTGTAGTGGTCATGTGAGATTATAATTTATGTAAAATATTTAAGAAGTAAATGAGGTTACAAAAACAAAACGTAAAAACAAAAGGAGCTTGTTGAAAACAAAATTTTCGAAAGCTAGAGGAAAAGCTAGCCGCCTGGCACGATTAGAAAATTCGCGTCAAGCAACTAGACCTGTACAGATAGTCGACTACTGCTCGTTGACGATGACGGCTTTGGCACATCTACCTCTCAGGGGAATTGAAGGCCCGACACTCTACTTCGAGCCCAACATGTAGACACGGCAAGCCAGCGCTACTTTCTGGTGCGTCGTAAAATTTCTCTTACCCGCCTCACTTTCGTGTCTACTGCGCGATACGATAAATGTAAGTAGTCGTGCTCCTCCTGCTAGTAGTAAATCTAGAGCTAGTCGATATCAAGTACATCCAGAATATCCCATCACAATTTGCAGCTGAAAAGCCATGTAGCGTGCATCCGGTTCCTGTGTAAAAACTAGTAGCGAAATGCGAGCTCCTGGCACCACAGTCACAATTGATTGTGATTCGTTCGCTTCAATTCCGCGAGCGGATTTATCCGCCATTTTTAGCTGGGACTGCGACTGGCTGCGGATAAGAAGTTCGGAAAAATGGTCCCGACGATGTAGTCTTGGAAGGCGAATAAATGAGACGGAAAAATGGTGGTCTTGGAAAGCTCTTCACTCTTGTTCTCTTGTGCGAAATCGAAGCAACTCCTCGCCCCTCAAGGCCGTGAAGCTGAGAATTATATCGAGAAACGCCTTTTTGAGTTCGTCTTCGTTCTTCTCCCTGTTTTTTCTTTCAGTTCGCATTCTTGGACTTGCGCAGGTATTGCGCCACTGACATCACCGTTTCTTCGTCGCTCGCGTTCGAGTCTTCTTCGTCCGACCCCGTTTCCGAACTGCCCACAGCCTGTCCCATCACCACGGGCGCGCCACTTTCCCCCTCCGGGGAGGCGGGGATTTGTTCTTTCCCCGCTTTGTTCTTTCCCTTGTTCATTTTTCCACCCTTCTTGCCCTTGCCCTTTTTTCCGCCCTTCGCGGACATGGAGTGTTTGGACAGCGGCTTCGTATGAAATGCAAATATGTCTGGGTCTGGAAGGTTCCGAGATTTGTCATGCAGTTTTTCCAAGCTCCGCCAACAAGTCTGAAATGCAGGGCCCAGCATCACAGGTTCTGCAGCTCCTTAGTGATGCCTGTTCCGCATGAGAAGTGCCCTCTCAGTTTGGCCAGAAATAGGCACCTTTTGGTGCAAGCCATGCAAGACAGATTTTTGCAGGATGCGCAACACGCATCACAAGTTCGCAGCCTTCCAGACCCAGGCATATTTGCAATGCATACTTCGTTTCATCGTCGTAAAGGCCCGCGATCGGCGATTCTTCGTCCTATGCAGTGCAAAAGTATCGCACTAACGTAAATGCATTACAGATTTCCTGAGCATGAGAAATAAAATTTGTAATGCTGATTTACCTTAAGAAAAAGATTTGTAATGCATGATCGCAATACAACGAATACGATACTTTTCCCCTCCATACGTCCCCTTCATCGACCAGCTGATTTTCCACGTCCGCCTGGCCTTCGCCGTAGCGGGAGCGGCCCGAAAACCGCGCCGGGCCGGTCACCAGCCCGCCCTGCCAGTAGTCACCTCCGCCACCATACCCGCCATCATTGTAGCCGCCGCCACCGTAACCGCCGCCGCCTCCGTAGCCACCGTAGTCATCGTAGCCGCCACCGCCGCCGTAGGCTCCGCCGCCGCCCCAGTACCAGTCGTCTTCGCCCCACTCGTCCCAGTCCCCATCGCCACCGGCAGCTGCGTATGCATTGCAAAAGTATCGCACTCGATGTACTGATCGCATTTATGCATTACAAATTTCTATATGTCAAGATGAATCCGCATGACAAACAAGGCCCACCCGAGCGTGGGGACAGGGTCCCCACGCTGGGGCCTTGTGCTCGTCCCTAGTGGCGCTAGTGGGGGAAGGGTGTTCGGCATCGGGGCGGACAGCGTCCGCCCCTCGCCTCACACCAGGCGCGCGCGTAGTGGCTTAGTGCGCGAAACGCTAGTGGGGGAAGGGTGTTCGGCTTCGGGACGGACAGCGTCCGCCCCTCGCCTCACACCAGGCGCGCGCGTAGTGGATCAGTGCGCGAAGCGCTAGTGGAAAAAGGGCGAATTAGGCGCCCTGCATTTTGCAAGAAAAAAGAAAAATAGAAGCAAAGTAAATATCTCTGTGTGGCTTCTGCAAAAAAGTTCTCTAACATTGAAGCGCAACGCCTTTCCGATTCCACAGAGCAAAGTAAGCAGCTGTCTCCTGGCCGTGCATTGCAGAGATAGCCGCTTACTTATTTTTCCATGGCACCGCAAAGGCTTCTTTGCTTATGGAGGCAGTTTGTGTTACGGCATTAATCTTTTTCATTTTTTGCGTCGCGTTTCTTTTTTTTTGGCGCTTTTAATTTATTTTTCACGTCAAGAGCGGCATTTGGCGTGAAAAATAAATATTTGCGCCCAGGCGCTGGCCTCGCCTTTGCTTTATCCTCTCGCTTCGCCTGTCGCGGCCAACTGTCCAGGTCACCTGTCAAGGTCACCTGTCAAGGTCACCTGTCAAGGTCGCCTGTCAATGTCACCTGTCGCGGTTACCTGCCAAGGTCACCTGTCGCCGGGGGGTAGGCGGGACCAGAACCCGGAAGTCAAGCAATGTAAATATTAATCTCATTTCTCATGCTGAGGAAATTATTTGTCATGCGCATTATACTAGATCTAGAACTAGTACGCTACTTTTGCAGTGCATACTGCGTCCTTGTCCTTGTCCTTCTTTTTGCAACAACAGCAAAACTTCTTCCCACACCAGGTACGCGTATGACAGTGCACAAGAGCTCCCACTCCCCTCCTTTGTATTGCATGAACAGCATTACAAGCACCAGTGCATGTGAACCCTGTGCATGACAAGTTCATGCGCCGAGTGTAGAAGTACTGTTTGGATTTCCGGAATTTGTCATGCATGCGGAGGTGCCACAAGGTAGCAACTGTATTTGGGTTTTTGCATGACAAATGAGGGGGATGGGGTGCTCCTGTTGTGCACTCTCATAACGCGCCCGGCCGATGCACGACGCGCCGCGGCAGCAACAACACATCGCGCCCAGAATGAGGGCGAACACGGCGACGCCACCGAGCACATACCACACAATGGGATCACCGGTCGTGTCCGTTACTGCCTGCGTCACGGCCTCCGCGCCGCGTAAACGGACCATTTTCTACTTGTTCAAGAAGAAGGCCCGCTTCTGATAAAAGAGGAGTTTGTTTCGTGTTTAGAAATTTAGGAAATCATAATTCTGGGGGGATAATAAAAAAATGAAGATATATTATTGCACGAACAGAATAGAAATGTTGAATACTGTAAAAGATGGAGGGGGTACAGCAATTAGAAATTCAAATAAGTTATCGGGGGTCGCGAATTAGAGAACGTGTCGGGCAAACAAGTGAATGATTACCCACCTGAGAAGATGATATTTGGTCGTCGTGGTAACAAGCTTCTGTAGAAGTTCTCGTTTTCTTCACTTCTAATCGTACCAGCCGACCAGTCAATGAGGACGACTTCAAAATTATTGTTTCCAAACAGCATCACGACGAGCAATAGTTGTGGACAAACACACGATACCGAGACTGACAGCCATCCAACAGAGAAGATAAGTACAACCTCCACATCAAACCGAAAAATATCCGCAGAAGCAAACGACGGCTCAAACCGATATTTTACGGGTACAAAGTGTGTTTTTGTCACTTTCATCTCTCAACCGATGGAGTCTTCTTCACGCCTGTGTTTCTGTAGTGCACTGCAGAGGCGTATGTAAACGAAGTCAGTCAGCTAACCTCACGAAAGCATGTAAAATTCTTCTTGAACGAGGAACGAAGGCAAGACCGACATATGGCATTTTCTTCTTCACGTACCTCTTGGAAACCGACATTTTGAGAAGTGCATGGCGCAAATAAAATCGACGCTTCTTTCACGTGGCGTGCGCTGCATCGCTGCGCCGGATAAAGCTACACAGTTGAAAAGTATCTATCTGACAAACCACAACGACGACCACATCAAGTCGTCTTTACGATCATACACGCATCATGTCAGGGGTCCTCGCTGAGCAAATTAACTATCTGGACATTTCGATTTTCAACTTCTTCTAGGAATCTATGTCTATCGTGGTTGTACTTCGTTCTAGGAGGGTGCTCATTTTCATACACTTTTATTTTCTTTTTCACCTTCATCGACGTCTCATTGCAATACGGCTGAGCTTCAACATCTACGTAAAAATCATGAAACTTTTGCAGCGTTGCAGTACCGCTACGTAATCTTGTTCTGTGTCAAAAAGAAACGAAGCCTCGTTAAATCGAGATTTTCTACAGCTCTTTCTTGTTTTTACTGCAGGACCGCCATCTTCATGTTCAGTTGCTCTCCTTGTAGTCAGACGGCAGAGCCCGCTGCCGGTTAGTCGCATCTCTAAACTTTCGCAGCATGATCTCGTGTTCGCGTCTGGTGCCATCCCGTTCCCTGCACGACCACGAACTTCGTCATCCTGTCCGAGCAACAGCTTCCTAATTTTCTCCAAAGCAAAGTCCGCCCGGTGTTCCTTCACCTGCATCAACAGCTTGAGCAAAGTCTCCTGTGCGGAAGCTTGCTGGGCAGAAGTGGAGGTTGATGTTCCAGAGTTACTGTTCCCGCGACGCGCAAGCAGTTGCTCACTATTCCTTGACGTCACTGATGTAGCTTGCTGGAGGTGGTGCAGCTGCAGCACATCTCGAGTGCTTGCGGCTGTAGAAGCACTCTGACTCCAGGTAGTGGTGACATCATTCCCCTTCCCTGTTTCGACGCCGCCCACATTTATGCTGGGCCCGCTCATATGCAGGCCTCCGACAACTCCATGAGTTGCCGCTATTAATGACGCGTCGTCTACAATTCCAGTGCTAGTCGTTGTCCTCGTCGAAATCTTCATTCGCCCGTCGTGTAACTGCGTCAAGACCATGCTCCGATGCGTCAAGGGGAAGACCAGATGGAGCTCGGAATTTTCGATGCGCAAAACCACCCTCTCTCGGGTTGCGTTCAGCGAAGAAATCGTCACCCGGCAGCAGACACCGTACTCGGAAGAGACGACGAGGCGGGATCTGGGATGAACAAGAGGATGGCGATGGAGGCGGTCGTGCAGCTGGTGCAGATGATCACGGCCTCCTCCTCGTGGTACATCAGTTCCTTCCTGATGTTGCTCCTGCATTTGAACTGCCATTGTCGAGTCCTCGTCAATTTGCGGCAGGTGCGGTTTTCTGTTCCAGTCTACTGCCTGATTGTTCATGACCCCGAGGGAAGATGCGCGCAGCTGCACGCTCGTTGTATCATCTACATGAAGACCAAGAGCGTCTTCTCGTGTTGCATCCTCTCGCTGTTCACCTCCCGCAGCGTCTCTCACCAGATCGAGGAAGGCGTTCAGAAAAATTTCCAAAATTTCCATCCGGTTGTCCGCAAACTCGCGTAGGTCCGCTGTTCTGACGGCTGGAACGACGAAAATGGAGAGAGCAAGAAGGAGAGCTGATGCAGCGAGGAATCCTTGGAAGTAGGCGGAAGTAGTGCTAGTTGTGGTTGAAAGACGAGGGTTGACGATATGAGCCTCGAAGAGGATGAAGAAAACGACCACCAACACAAGGACGAAGATGCTAGCCAAACCGGTTTTTCCTTTCCAGCACACCGGCGTGTAGTTACATGCTGGCAGCCGTGTTCTAGCCGCCATCAAATTGGTGTAGTCATCATCGTCCCCCCCGTTCAGCGGCAAGAGCAAAAGTCTCTGCTCCCGCAGCGGTGCAATTTCATCACGTGCTGGTTGCCATGGGCGGGATTGGAACAACTCATCCTCGTAGTGCTGATCAAATACTTCTAGTCCTGCCTCGTCATGATCCTCTTCGTCGCCAATGTCCAAGTCTTTTGTCCTACTTTTGAAACCACGATCAGAGGCAGAGGAAGGGCCGTTTTTCTGCGTCAGCAAGGTTTGCACAAAGGTGGAAATGTACATGTGTTGAGCAGTAGACGATGTAGCCAACGTCGATGGTCCTGCTGAAAAATCTTGCTTGTGTTGCGCCGACGGCTCAACAACAATGTCAAGCTGCTGTCTGCGATGAAATTCGCTGGCATCCCCAAAGCGAGAAGCTCCGGCTCCTGAAGATTTCGTTCTCGCGCTGTTCGTCTTCCTAGTCTTGATACTACTTTCCAAAACCCGCAGCGACACCACATCGCAGACACTCGCGGTTTCCTGCAACCAATAGAACGCTCGCCATTGCTGGAGCAACACCGTGGACGCTGCGATTATGAGGAGCAGGCAGGAAAATCGCACGGAGAATTTCGCAGAGAGCTGTCGTTGCTCGAATTCACTGTCGCCGTAATTATCAACCAGGACATCGAGGAAAAGAAACCCAACAGCACCGAAAATCGCAATCGAAAATCCAACCACCCCGGCCTTCCCGTACCAACGGACTGGCTTTGCAACGGTTTGTGCGTAGATTCCGAAGAACTCGCGTAAAACCTGCTGTGGTGAATGATCTGCACCATTGCCGCTTGTTTTCTGGTACTGGTGTTGCTGCAGCGTTGTAGTTGTTCCAAGCCGTGGAAGTTCGATAGCGAAGGGTGACAGCTGCTTTTCCAGAATTCTCTCGCGCTGCTGCTGAAAAGAATTGGTCTTTGATGCCGAAGCGGAATCGACATGAGCAGCTTCTACTTGTTCTCTCCCAGTCAATTTTTGCTCTCGAAGACGTTGAAGTAGCTGGTCTTCTGGTCCTACTTGTAGTTGTGCGTGCCGCCGCAGCGCACCCTCTTCATCTTCCAGCGCCAAAAAATCATCTCCCTCAGCCACCGAACGAATCTGGTCTGCTTTCGCAGCAATGACCTCTTTCATTCGCAGGAGATTGGCCGAAGTGGTGAACCGCACGTCAGACTCGTGAATGCTAGGCGGGACCACGACGTGATCGACGGAGGGTGCTGCAGTATAATCCCGTCCCTCTACAACTGCAGGAGCCAAAGGAACCGAAGATGGAACTTGCGGTTGCTGTGATGTTCTGGTCGACGCAGCCTTGTTCCGCGTTAGTTGTTTCTCCGGCGACGACGTCGACGCGCCAGCTGCGTCGGACTTCGTGTTGCGGGCTGCGTCATTCGACTTCACTTTTTTCCTGTCGTTCCCCATACTTCCTTCACGTTCACCACGATGTGCTGTGCGATTTAGCAGGTTGCCGCGTGGTGCAGGTTCTTGTTTTCCCGCGCCCTGTTGCAGCAATTCCGCATACATCAACTTCCGCCTTGCGTAGTACTCCTCTCTCGACATGCCCCGCAACGAATACGTACTGGAAGCCGCGGAGGATTTGCTGCCGGCTAATATTCCGCCAGGACCACCAGGAGGTGGCACGCTTGCAGTTCTCCTGCTCTTGCCTTCGCGGAGGACAGATGAAAAGTCTTCACTTGCAGCGAGATGAGGCTCTAGTAGTACTCTTTGGTCTCGTGATGTTAGGCCCATGGGTCTTGATCTTTTCTTCATCTTCATACCGTCGTGGTCGTGACGTGCAGCCTGCTCTACAACCTGCAGCACAGATTCCTGATGATCCTGCTCGTACTCACTTCTCCTCTGCCGCGACGCCTTCGTTCTCCCACCATGAAGATCTGCGGACGATGTGCTCCTCGTGGATCTCTCAGTTTTAGCATGAGCTGCTGCTGCAAATGTACTGCTAGTGATCCTCCTGTTCGATCTTTCAAAGCGTGGATCTAGTTTAAACGTCCTGCGAGTTGCGGCGGCCTGCTGAAACTGGTCTTGATTTTGTTCGGGCCCCCGCAGCTTTTCGTCCCGTTGGTCCTCGTCAAATATGCGTCTGGCTCTGGTAGTTTTGTTCTGCCGTTCTATTAGTGGGGGCATGTTGGTGTCAGTTTCGCGGGCGCGAGGACTTACATCCACTCTGATCCTGCTGTTACGGCTCCGATCAACATGCTGTCGACGTGTCACTGCACCATCTGCGCTGTGAGTCGAAGGCACTGAAGAAGACACGTGAAAGCGCCGCTCTTGCCATTTAGTCGCTCTTCCTTCGCGCGACTTCTTTGTAGGGGACCAGCTGCGAGGGCTTCTGGTGTGCACTCTAGCACTCGTTGTAGCACCTCGGCGTCGCTGACGCTGTTGATTGAATCCTGCAACGCTGTTTTTCAGAGAGGAAGCGGAAGCACTAGCTGCTACCGCTCGATTTTTTTTTCCTTTCGCCCCGTCAGAACCAGAAGTCGGACGGAAGTTGTAGGTCAAAGGTGGAGCTCGGTCTTCAGGCGGACTTCGTAGCAGGCTAGCATCCACAGTAGATGATCTCGTCCCGAGTTCATCTTGCCGGCTGCTACTCAGTGTCGTTCTGTTTTCTGCCGCGTCGATATCCTGGTCAAAATCATCTCCAGCTGTTTCTACGAACGAGTTTTCAAAGTAGTCCGACTGCTGCTGCGAAGCCAAGTCTACTCGCCGGAAAAAACTATTCGAGTGTTGTTTTTGATTCAGTAGTTGTCTTTTCTTCATTTGTGCTGTAGTATAAGATGGCTTTCGTTGCGGTTGTCTGAAAAATTCCGCTTCACCGTTCCTAGCGGACGCGGAGGTGCTGGGTAAAGCGCTAATATCTTCTTCCAGAGATGAGTGCGGCTTTGCAACAAGAGCCACAGACGTCGCCGTCATTTTTGCAGGGGGTGGTGGGATTGGAGCACCGCTGATCTTCGAAAAATTCAGTTGAAGAACTTGAGCCCCTAGAGAAGACGCGCTCGAAGAGAACGCTGACGAAGAACTACTTCCAGTCCTCTGATGTTCCTTCTGCTCGTTCTCTGGATAAAAGCTGAAGGGCAGTGGAAAAAACGCTGGCACATGGCGGTCACGGGGAGGCTCTTCTTGCTGTTCTGCACCTACACTTAGCACAACAGGCTGCATCATCTTCGGGCCGGAGTGCTCCCCGGCGTCACTCGTAGTTCTGGGTCGTTTGATCAAAGGCGACACGTTGGTGCTCGGACTGCGGATTCGCAGCACCGTCGCAAGAGAAGCAGTTTCTTGCCCATTATTCTCATGCAGCGCAGCAACAGAGATTCGATTCCCACGACTAGATTCCGGGGGCGGTTCTAATTCGTCTCCTGGAAATAAAGCTCCTCCGTCTACTTCGTTCCTTCGGAGGTGAGAGACGTCTTCTGGTCGTGTAGCCGCTGATGCGGTGGCGAGAGTTTCAGATTTCTTTGCCTCATTTTCCGTCGGAGGTGCACCCTGCAACGGTGGCGCGGAAAGTAGAAATTTTTGCTTCATCCCCTCCACGCCCGGTGTTGTTTGTTTCGGAAGATGATCCGCACTCCTTGCAGCGTTGGGTTGCGGCTTCGGTCCTGGCGTTTCCTCATCTTCACTATCGTTCTCCAGCATATCTAGCAAGACTTGCGCCGGGCGGCGGGATGAAGAAGAATTTGATGCTGCAGGAGCAGCTGCAGTTTCTGACTCAACTTGCTCCTGGCGTTGTATAGTTTCTTTCGAAGCAGAGTAAGTTCTTGCTCCACCGCCCAGACTATCTCCACCCGCTTTTGGCACCCGCTGCAGCATGCTCAGCGACGACTGCTCCAACAAGGCTGCGACGCGGGCTTTCCGCTCTTGCTCTGATAAAGTTGCCAAGGACTTCGAAAAAGGTTCCTGCACGACACCGGCTGCAGCTGCACGGGTCGAGATTGTATGTGTATCTCGTTCCTCGGCAGCGCTTGTAACTCCCGGTGGTGTAGCATTTCCTCTAGCTACTGTCGCTGCTGGAAGGTAATCTTTCAGTTGCAGCTCTCGTTGATTTGCGGATTGCGCAGCGACGGCGATAGGAGGACTACTCGCGTTTCCGACCGAATCTGTCGTCGATTGCACCGGGAGCTGCAGCCCTGGAACCTCTACTTTCTGCTCCTTCACAAGATCGGCCATCGTCTTGCTCATCCCCTGCTCAACTACATCGGATACAGCAGGAAGCGGCTGCCTTCCCCCGGTGGTGGTGGAAGACTCTTCGTTCACCTTCGCATTCTCGCCTGAGAAGATCCTCGGAGTCACCGCGCTAGCCGACGCCGCGTTCAGAAGATTGCGCGTGAAGTTGAGAAGGGGAGGCGACTTTTTATTCGGCAGGACCGCAGTCGACGACGTCTCAGCACTCGTATTAGGCGCTGATGCGGATGACGAGAGTCCTTGACCTCCAGGCGGTACGACGAAGTTCATGTTACTTTTCCCCACGGAGGCGCTGGCGTCGATTTCGCTGTTGTTATTTCTGCCGTCGAGTTGTACTCCATCACTTTTCGGACGAGCACCAGCGACTTGTGCCTGCTGTAAATGCCAATCTCCAGTCGACGATAAACTCTTCTCGTACTCAAACTTCAGTGCCCAGATATCAACCGGGTCTTCCTCCAACGAAGTTGTAGACGCAGATGAAGTCTTCTTTTGCTCGTGAGGATGTTGCGCCGCACTCGGAGTTGCAGCAGCAGCTCCTCCTCGCGCGCTAGAAGTGCGAATGCGTTTTTCGTTCTTATTTGTTTCATCTTCCACACTGCTGGCGCCAAACTTTTCCAGCTCCGAGTCTACTTCTTCTTCATCAATTGCATCTTCAAAAACCAAGTCTGGGATCTTTTCGAAGGTTTTCCTACTAGAACAATCGACGATGTTCTTGGAGATCGAGATGGTGTTCGTCGTCTTCAAGTCGGAAGTCGCACTAGGCGAGGACCAAGCTTGTTTTCCTTCGTTTTTCTTCTTGGAACTCCCGTACAGAAAGTCCTCATACGGGTTTTCCCAGTTCGAAGCGTCTTCTTCAGAGACCTCCTCTAGTTGTCGTTCGGAACGAGTTATTCGATCTGAATCTTCATCTGCATGATCTGGCTGTTGTTGTGGTATCGCGGTACCGTCGGTGGTGCTTTTTCGATTGGTTTTCTGATCTTGATCATTTGCTGCAAATGCAGTTTCTTCGTAGTTGTAAAAATCTTCTTCCTGGTAGTAGTTCGAGTTGTCGTAATCCTGATTCTCCCAATCGTAATCCTCGTTCTTCCAATCGTCTTCAGCCCAATCGTGACCTTCAGTGGCTGGCGGCCAATCTTCGCTCCAGCCAACGTCTTCCTCAACGTCGATGATGTGATCCTGATTTTTGGAATGTCCATTTTCATCTTCCGCCTCGTCTACCACATCGTCTCTACTTCCACCCCAGAATTCCTCTTCCTCGCCTTCAAATCCGCTACAGTTCAACTTTTCCCACGGATTCGCGTAAATCCCGCTCGGACTGGCATCGAATGTCGTATCAGCAGGAGCGAACAAATCGTGGCTGTTACTCTGCGCTGCTGTATTCTTAGTTGTTCCCGTCCTGCCAGCACTAGGAGGAACTGACACCGAATCTGGTCCTGCTCCATTGTCCGCAGGACGCGCTGATCCTCTTTTACCCTCTCCTCCTGACGTTTCCCTTCTTCCACCGAAGCTTTTCTTCTGCTTCGACAAATGATCCCTGTAATTCGCAGGAAGTCCGGTGAAAATGAAGTTCACGTCCTTCTTTGGCACATCTACAAGCTCATGTCCAACCTGGTCTGCTTGCTGCTCTTTGTCTTTAGTCGCATCAGATATACCACCCCGCCTGTCGTGTGCTGACGAAGAACTACTACTGGATGATGTGGCAGAAGACGCGGAAGATGAACTAGACGAACTTGATGTCTTCGAAGACGCAGGTATGGTGAACGTCACGCGCTTTGTCGTGTTCTGTTGGGAAGAGTAAGGCTGCAAAGTGCTGGAGCGACCAGGTTGCTGTGGTGAGTGATGAAATTTTGCGTCGTGGTGCGATTCGTCGTGCTGCTTATCTTTCTTTTTTCCCAGCACTTCTGGGCGGAGAAGAAAACCGGAGTTCGAGTTGCTGCTGTTCACATGATCATGCTCGAAATTCACATGATTTCGCTTCGGTATGTCGTCCCAGGATTCAACGTCGTCAGGAAGTGGGTCGTCAGCACGTGGTCGTGCGTGTGGCCGCTCCGTCGTGGAAGTTTCAGAAGCGGGCTTCAGCAGAGAAAACCCTCGCCGGCGCGTCTCGGAGCCGTAGGCAGGAGGCGCGAAGGCGGAGGAGGACGAGGTAGGCATTGTACTTAAGGTTGAAAGCAGGATACTTCTAGAACGTGCATCAACTCCATCGATTCATGGTGTCAACGACATGATCGACAGTGTTTTGTTACTGTAATCAGATAATGCATTCTTTCCTTGCTGAGAAGACATCACACGACTCCTAGTGCAAGTCTCGATATAGAAGTGTTAATTATGGCAAGTACGTGCTACTACTAAAGCATTCTATTCATTCTACTGATACCTCCAAGGGCGATCGTCTTACGAGCAGCATAACATATGAGTTTAAAAATCTTCGAATCCTTACCACCCCCTCAATCACCATCGCCAAGAACTTCGACATGAATCTTCAACGAACGATAACGATAACGATTGGTCGAGACTACACGATCTGAAAACGATAGCGATTGACTCTCCACCGCTGGTGAAGATGATGCAGAAGCGGGCCGTCGACCTCCACTAACGATCATCACGATAATACCCAAGACAAGGAGGCCAACGAGTACGGCACAAAATTAGAACAGGAAGAGGCCTCGCCCTACTTCGAGTAGAAGCTATTTTGACAATGTGTGCGATAAATCCGAGGAGATGCAGACAGCCACAACGATGGATAACAGGAAAAAGAAGCAGCAACTGCAGGCCGACATGCAGCCAGGCGACACAAGAAGCGCCGCTTCAGGTGGCCTGGCGACGGGGACGAGAAGAGAAACGCTCACCACAATGCCCTGATGAGGACCGGACAAGCGCAAAATCACAACCATCCCACAACCAAACGCAGAATGAACAGACAATGCCTTTTCGGAGGCAATAGGACTGCGCGCGCACGGCTTCCGAACGGAACTGTTCCATCCAGGAGGCGGCGGCGGCCAAGGCGCCAACAATACAGAGAGCGAAGCACCGCGAGGGGAAACACGGGACCCGGGGGCGCGACGCCCCATGCAAACACACGAACGCACGATCGAGCACGACCGGCAGTAGCCTCACTTCGACGCCGGGGGGGCCCCCCGGCCGCCAAAAGGTGGGCGGCGCGGAGAAAATGCGCACAATTTTGCAGCAGGGCATCGAGAAACAGGCTGCGCGGCAACTCGGTCGGGGGCACCACGGAGGCGGGCCGATGGCCCCCCTATAAATTTTTCAACCGGGCCGCCCCCCCCGGCAGCAGCCAAGCGGCCCACGCAGGCACCGCGCGGGGGCCCGGCCGAAGCAAAATTAACACACGACCCACCCGACAAACGCGGCCGGCGGCGCGGGGGGGGGCGTGCTGAGGCGTGGCTGGGTGCCCCTCGCTCTGTCTGCGTGCCGGCCGGCCGGCCGCCCGGCGGGCCAGCCTACTGCCGGGCCGGCAGGGCAAACACAGGGCAGACGCCAAGGAAGGGGGGCGCCCCAGGCAGGATGGCCCGGGCAGGCGGGGCCTGCTCGGGTCGGTCGGGCGGGCGGGCGGCCTTTCCTCGGCCGGCCCGCAAGGAGTTGGCGAGCGGCGCGGGCACTCCCGGCGACCACGCGCGCCCTTCTTCAGCTGCGTCAGCGCAGGAGCGAGGTTGCGCCGGCCGCGGCTCGCCCTCAAGGCTTTTTCGTACGCAGGTGCGGAGACAGAGCGTTGGAGCGCTCGTAGCTGTACCGCGACAGTTTACCGCGGCACCCCTGGACTCCTCTGATAAATCGGGTGAAAGCCGACACGTCAGGGGCCAAGAGATTGCGCATGGGTACCGGCGAACCCGACACGAAGAACGCCTCGAGTAATTCCGAATGGACCCTGGGCCATGGCTGCAGGCGCGCCCCCCCCCCGCTGCGGCGCGGAGCCGGTGGAAAGATTTGCGCAGCCGGGGCCGGGCCGGCGGGCGGGGCCGGCGCGCCACACCTCCGGCGGGGGCCGTCGCACGCCGCCCGCCTGCCTTCGGAGTCGGCGGAACCAGCCGGGTCAGGCGCGAAGCGGAAAGCGGTACCCGCTTCATCTTCCTCGGCCAAACCGAAGCGAGCACCTCAGAACACAGCGGGCGGGCCGCGACCGTTTTGGCGCGGCTCCGCGGGGAGGGTGCCCCGCCCGCAGCCAGCCCAGGCAGGGAGGGGGGGCCGGCCATCGGCGGCCATCCACAAGCGCCGCGCATTCCCTCCGCCTGTGCCTCTTCGCCTTGCCCCTCAGGAAGACCGACGCGGCCCGCCATTTTCTTCCCCTTTGCTTGTTTACCTGAGAAGCGCGCCGGGCTCGCGGCTTCCCTGGGCGCCGCGCCGTGCCGCGCCTGACGTCTGCAGGCTGGCACGGGGGGGGCGCCCCCCTTCGCGCTGACTGCAACACTTCGGAAGGTTCGCGCTCCGGAGCTGGTCGCACCGGTCCAAAACAAGAAGAACAGAACGGCATCTGATATTTCTAGAAGCTGCAAAACTAACACACAAAAGCGAACAAGAATGAGAATGCGGCAGCTCCCTTCTATATTCTTCATTTACTTGCACTCTATTGTGCCTCAGTGCAATCATCGCATTCGCTGTCAGGAGCAAACAACTCCATAACCATATACATTTCTTGATGCCCTGTCAACGTGTAATAGTTGTACCACGTCCTGTGATATCGAAAAAGAGAAAGACTTGAGGATGACGTCTGCTCTGTGCGGCCATCCTTTCCGATCATGTACATATTCGTGCAGCTGCGACTCCTCGCCCACAGCTGCGTCATGCTCATGTTGCATATTTACGGTCGAGCAGCGACAGTATAGAAAATATACTAGAACAACAAGAAAGCAAAAGTAGTAAGGGCTCCTCCTGTGTGTGTATCATACAAGTCGTAGGTAAGTAAGTACTAGTACTAGAGTTAGAGTAAAATAGAGTTAGAGAGGTAGAGGTAGTGCGTCAGTTGGTATTGGTGAGCCGTGTCGGCCATCTTCCTAGCTGTAAACTTTACCTGGTCCTGGCCATTCTTCGGGCCGCAAGGTTTTCTCAATAGCTTTTTAATACGAGAAAAAATGTTGGAGACGAGCTGCACTTTATCGTAACTTTCGCGGACGTAAGACCTATGAAATTTGTATATTGAAAAGTAAAATCCCAAAGGGAAGTCTGAAAATAAGCAGTGTAGCATAGCGAGCTGTAGCATAGCGAACTATGAAATTTGTATAAATCTAATTGATTCTTCACCGCGTGACATCTTTCACTTCCCACCACTTCGTCTTTCTTTTTTTCCAGATCATCTTCAAGTGCAACTACTAGCATTGGACTGAGAAAGATCCCGAAACGAAGAGCACCGCTCGTTCTATTCTCTAAAAGCTAACTTTCAATAGCATCAATCTCAAATAATTTCTACTGTCAGAAGTGTCCAGTACAAACGTGAAGTTCAATTCTAATTCATATCAAAGTCTCTGTCTCATCGTGAAGTAGAACGTCTCGAATTCATCAGAATCTCCAAATAACCGCCTGCTCCGAATCTGATCAAGGTAGGTGAAAACCATCTCCCTGAAACGGCAGGCGAGGGCCCCGCTCAACACCTTGGTGCCGGCCAGCTTGCCGTGAAGTTGTTGTTCTTCGGAGCCCTCGAGTAGCCCTTGACGTTGTAGTTTCCATATCTCTTTCTTCTGTTGGTGCTAGTACTACATCTTGGTCGACGTGGTCTGCAGCGCCACGACCACTGCGCTGCTCATCAATATCATCTCCTGCGTCCCTGGCGTCTAGGCTTAGCAGTCCCATCCCCTGCGCCAAGCTCCGGTCCTGATCTAGTAGGTGGTCTTCCGCTACTTGCTCTTGCCCGGGCGGGACTACGCCAACTTCTAGGAGTACTCCTTCTGCTGAAGATGAAGCAGCAACAATACCATGATTACCACGACGCTCCTCCGCTCGTTCCTCTTCTCCGCGAGGACCGGAGGCCCTCATTTCATCCATTATTTGTTGCTGCGGCGGTCGACGTTCTTGCTGTACTTCTAACGCGGTCGTGCTAGCCCGCCGTGCCCGCAGGGTTTCCACTATTCCCAGTGCATCCATCAGGAGTTCGCTGTCCGGGTCCTCTGTTCCAACAAACATAATATTGCCGAGGCGGTTGATATGGAAGCGGGTCAGGATCGAAATCGACAAAGTCGAATGAATCTGCAATGCACACAAAATAAATGCGACGCAAAATAAAGCGACTCTATTGCAGAGGATGCGAGGAAGGCGGATTATAGTCCTGGTAAGGGTCAAGAGCAGTTGGGCTGCTGACTAGCATAACAGACAGGAGCCCTTTTGTTGCCCTAAACCGCGCGACAGACTCGGTTCCAGGACGGGGAAGATTTGTCGCGCTGCGACTACACACTGTTGGTCTAAGAACTTTAACTGGCATCGATTTTGCGCATCACAAATTTTTCGATCTTGTCGAAGATTTCGATCCTGACGCTTTCATAGTTGATCTCCGCACGAGCCTCGTGGCGGTGCCGTTGGGTAACAGTAAGCTCCGAGACCATCTCCTCCCAAACTCCGCGCGTCAATTCGTTTCCAAACACCACTTGTCTTCTTTCCACTCTTTTCTTCAAAAATCCGCGTCGCAGCAGGATGTCGTTCAAGAGGTACGTATAAGCGACGTCTTTGACGCACCCGGCGAAGAGACAGGCCACGCAGTTGGTGTTTAGTGCGGGTTCTGCCACGATTTTGTCACAGGTAAGGTCCAAGCGGCATACCTCTGCTGCTTCGCACCCAAATCGCCAATTCTCCTTGCAATGCGAGGTACCAAGACCGTAGGAGTAACAGGCGGGATGGTTATGGAATGGAAATTTCTATTGCCGTAGCTAGCCTAACAACGCAGACAAAATGGCAATGCAAATTCTGTCATTCTGTTTAGTACAAGCATGCTGTGGTTGAGACTTGTCATGCTGAGTGTTCTTTGGAATAGACCCAAAAGCGTCATGATATTTTTTATCAGTATTTACGTACGTCTGATGTCCTTGCTGTACGGTAAAAAATCTTCCTGCGGATAAGCGTGATTCCGCGCACAGCAGAGACTGCTGCAAGCACAATTGATGTTATCGCAGCAGGCAGAAGTGCACGGGCCGTGAGTGAGTTTCCTGCTTCCACAACCTTCGACTTCCTCGGAACAGTAGTGTCTGCAATTTGGGACGCGGGAGCCGCAACACCTGCTGCTCTGTTCTGCTCTTTCAATAGCTTCGCTTTCTAACTCCGAGAGTGTTTTTTCAAAGTTAGCGTCTTGACCTGCTTGATGTCCTTGCTCCCCGACCTCCTTTGATGATGCGTCGTATCTTACACCGCTCAAACTTTCCGGCACGCAACAGAGCTTCTCAAAAATCTTCTTGTTTCCGCACGACAAACTCTCCGCACAACCTGTCACATCGTCCCCCAAGAACCGAAACCGGAAGCTGTTCGCGGTCAATTGGAAGGTGAGCAGTGCCTCTAGTTCCTCGGTTAGCGCGAGCAATGCTGGCTGGAGCTGGTCGATTTGACGGTTTGTTAAAAGCCTACGCCCGTTTTGAT
This sequence comes from Amoebophrya sp. A120, assembly GCA_905178155.1. Lineage (NCBI taxonomy): Eukaryota > Dinophyceae > Syndiniales > Amoebophryaceae > Amoebophrya > Amoebophrya sp. A120. Next base: position 3,642,210 of record CAJINV010000006.1, read on the forward strand.
GGTCGTGAGCCGGAGCTGTTCTTGTCGTGGCGTGGTCGTGGCTCTCTTGGTACTGTCGCTCGTCCCCTTGATGCGCGGCAGAAGATGCTGGTGGAGCAACAGTAGAAATACTAGCAGTAGGAGCAGATGACCACGCATCTGGGTCTTGTAATATTCTTGAAGCCTGCTCCGGCGTTGGCCATAAATCGAGAGCTTCTGTTGTGCTATCTGTTGATGGAGGCATTTCCTGACTTGAAGATGCGCGACCCCGAGGACCTCCTCCTGCTTCTGTCGAAGGAGGTGGTCTTGCTCTTCTTCCTCCACGACGAGATGCTCTTGAAAAACCTCTTCGTCTTCCAGCCAAGCTCCGCAACGATTCGTCCACATTTCCAGTCTGCCGGGAAGCAACATCCCGAATTAACACTTGTTCTCGTTCTCTCTCATCCACATATGCATTGCAAAAGCGTCTGGGTCTGGAAAGGTCGAACCTGTATTGCGTGTCTCGCATGTCTGAAAAATTTGTATTGCATAAGCAGCAAATCAAGCGCCGCACTTTCGTCATGCAGAAGCGCAGTTTGTAATGCGTTCTGCGCATGAGAAAGTGTTTGAAAAATTTGTCATGCTGCGCTGCACTTAAAAGCACAGTCAATCATGACCATTCAGCATTACAAGTTTCCAGACCCAGGCATATTTGCATTTGATACCACATGCGGGTACACGACTTTTCCCATCTCCAAGGTGTTCATTCTAGACACAACAGCCTTGTTCCCAAGATTCGGAGAACTGCAACAAGAACTGCTGCATCTTCCCTGTCCTTCGTTTTCTAAACAGTACAAATCCCTTCTTTCAATGTACTTCCAGTGATTGAGCCAGGAAAACGTATTTTCACCGTTCGAAGACGTGTATTTCCCCGGCTCGAAGAGCGGCGTCACGCACGCACAGAGGCAGCAAGCAAGTGGGCAGTCAGTGGACGAACACCACGAGTCCTCGCCGTTAACCGGATGGTCGTTGCAAGGCGCTAGACACTGTTGCCGCAGGGAAATTTGCGGATCACTCTCCGTCGGCATCTCCGCGAAACCCGCGGCCGCCGCGTGGGCGTCATCAACGGCAGTCGAGGGCTTTAAAATAATTCCCGGGCAGCAGCTGGGACCGCTACAAACGCGGTCGCACCAGTTGTCTGGTAAGGCGGGTAGATGGTTCTCGACAGTAATCCGCTTTCGGGATTTCTCGCATTCATCTTTTTCCCTTTGGGTTAGAGATCTCGAGGTCCTGAACCGCTGCTCGCGCCGGCCCCGCTCCTCGTCATGGAGATGGCGAAAGTGGAGGCTTGTTATGGAACATTGCAAATATGTCCGGATCTTCATCTGGAAGATGAGTGCAGGAGGGTGTAGTTTCGGCCACACAGATGCTGAATGCCCCACCAGGACTGCTGGAATGCAGACTATCATGTTGGCATCACAGGTTTCATACATTCGCAGAACTTTGCGATGCATATGTCGAATGAGACATACCGATCTTGCAGCAGGGCCAAAAAAAAGAGACATGTTGTGCTACCCGCGCAAGACAAATTTTTGTGCGTTCTAGTACAGGACGCATGACAAGTTGTAACCTTGCTTCGTGATGTTGACCCAGACATATTTGCAAAAATCCGTGGATACCCATGCCATCTGTGCTGTCGCAGGGAAACATGTGGCCGAACCCGGATTCGCGGTTAGACGAATGGTTTTGAAAAAGACGACGGCTTCGCCCTTGGCTGGCTTGGGAACCGAAGGAGAGGAGGTTAGTATCGGCTTGCTGGGAAGATGATGATAATCCTCTTCTTGTTGACCTCCGAGAAGATGATCTTGCTGAGGACTCCTCCCGTCGCCCAGTCTCGACCTGCTCACCACGACGAGAACCTTCAGAGTCGCTAAGAGTCCTGCTGCTTTGATGTTCCCCTTCTCGTTGCTCACCGTCACCCTGAAGACTGCGACGGCCTGGTCTTGCTCCGTTGCGCGAGGAGCTACTTCGCCGACGACGCGTACTAGTACTATGCGAAGATCTACTCCCGTGGTCTGCTGTTCGGCGACGGTCGTCAGCACCAGCAGCACTCTCATCTGTAGGGCGTCCTACCACTGTACTTCTTGGCATCATTTCTACCTGCGCAGGAGCGGCTTCGACAGGTTCTTGTCGTGATGTTTCATCAGGAGTTTGTTGTCCAGAGCCCCCTGCTCTATTTTGTTGCGACAAAATTCGAAAACCTCCGTTATCTATCATCTCTTTCACCGCAGGCACCACACCGCAGCCGGTTTTTGCCATGTCGGCGATTTTCGCCACAACGTCGTCATTTTTCACCGTCAACCACAGTGCTTCCTGCAAGGACGGGCAGTCGAGGAGACCAGATCCCCGGACGGACGGCATTTTGGCGACGTCGGAAAGGCATGAACTGCAAGAGTATCGCACTCGTAGTAATCGCAGTCATGCATGACAGATCTCCATCCCAAGGTAAAACAGCATGACAGATCTCACTTGTCATGGTGGGCTAATTTGTCATGCGATTTCTACTAGTACGATACTTTTGCAGGTCGTAAAAGGAAAGCGCGGTCCTCGTCGTGGTGGTTGACGACGTGCTGTGTCCTTTGGGTGGAAAAAGCCCCTTCATCACGACCCTGCTGCTGTCCAACGGCCGGACCTGCAGCTTCGTCTTCTACTGGGCCTGCGCCTGCGGCCGACGATGCTACAACACGTACATCACTCCCCTCCAACTGCACCGCCAGCAGCTTTTTGATCAGTTGAACCCGTCTTAACAAGCGGACTAAGAATCTTTGCGAGTTCGCGAAATTCATCTCTTTCAGTGTGAATTTGGTGTGCTTTTTCACGTGTGGGTTCCTGTGTGGAGCAGAAGATGTTGTTGACCCGATTGTGTCCATGGTCTGTTGTGATGGCGCAGCGACTTCTACGCCGGCGGCTCTCGAGGACGATGGTCGTTGAGCAGGGTAGTTGCCGGTGCTAGAGTAGCTTGCCTCGTCGTACTCTTGTTCCCGGTCGGTCATGCCAACATCTTGTAGTAATGGACTGACGCTGCTAACGTGCTCCGACGAGGCAATCGAAGCTGAGCTGCGGTCAGTAGAAGCTCCTGCTGAGGACCTTGTATAATTTCCAGGAGGTTGTGTCTGATGCTGCTGTTGACCTCTCACCAAACTTTCTTCCTCACAACTGACGTGGTCCTCCCGCGGCGTACCAGCCGTTCGCTTCCTCGTCTCCCGAAAATCGTCGTGGGTGACTGGATGTTGAAACAGCTCCAACACCCTACTCCGAAGATGTTGAGCTTCGCGTTGTTTGTCGTTGTCTGCATCCTGTTCTTCTAGCTCGTTTGTTGCAGCACGAGATGTACCTCTACGAGTCTCAACACCAGAAGCTCGCTGTGCAGCCTGTGCCACCCGCCCGGGGACCTCTGCCAAACCAGCACCTGCGACAGTAGAATGAAAGTGTGCTGCTCCCGTAATTTGAATTTCGTCACTTGACGCAGTAAAACTGGCCAGCATCTGCAGCATGGTCGAATACGCGTTTGTGTTGACCCAGTTCATCGGCTATCAAATGCAAATATGTCTGGGTCTGGAAGAATGCAAGTTTGTCATGCTTGTCTGGCATGACTCGAGTGTCTGTGTTGCATAGGCACGAAAAGGGACTCTTACCTGTCATGCAAGAACGCAGTTTGCCGTGCGGGACACGTAACACATGACAGCCAGAAAATTTGTCATGCATAGCTGCGCATTGCAGTGCGTCTAGCATCCCTTTTTAGCATTACAAGTTTCCAGACCCAGACATATTTGCAGTGCATACTGGTGTGCTTACCAGCTCGTTCTTATGCACATCCTCCGTGTTCACCACATTGGCCGTCCGCGGCCCGCTCGAGCAAGGGGCCCAGTAGGCACGGTTTGTTCCGCAGAAAAAGTCCGAGGAAGCTTGCATGCAGGACTGCGTAGATGCACAACAAAAGGATCCGTCGTCTCCTGTATTGCTAGATCTCCTTCTAGAAGATGATCCTCCTCTTCTTCTCGGGAGATCATCATTACTCGAGACCACGTTGGGCTCGTCGCTCGATGGTGAACCTGAAGGGCCACGAGATGCAGCTCCTGCACTTCTGCTCCTACTTCTACGTGCTGATGACCCAACACGACTCTGCGGCTCCGAGGATCCAACACGACTCTGGCTTGTTCCCCCAGCCTGTACTTGCGTTTGTTCCCTTATTTGTGGTCTTCTCTGTCCCCGCGACCGCCGTTGTTCCCGCCTTTGCTGCCTCGCTAGAGATCTCTGTCTCTCTTGCTCTTCTCGCATCCACTGTCTTGTTTCGTGCCTCAGCCGCAATCGCTCCTGCGGGTCCGGGCCGTGCATTTCGAAGACTTTGTCCGCTTCGGCTGTTTTCACCACCAGCATGACCTCCCACATCAGGGTCGCTAGTTCCTGTCTTAAGTGGTTCAATCGCTGTTTATTCATCTTCTCTTTACCGTCAACATCTCGGCCTTGTGTAGTTTGCTGGGCCGCTGCTGCTCCTGCCAATCTCGCACCCTCAACCGCGTGCTGGATCCGAACTGTGGCCGCTGGCGCAGTTTCGTTATGACTATCCTGCTCCGGGAGCAGGCGTTGCCATCCCTGGTGCCCACGACTGGGGAATGGCACGGGAAGCCGTTCGCCACTGATCAAGTACGAGGAGGCAGGAGGAGCAGCCTGTGTGCCGCAGATGTTGAGGGAGAGTTGTGTGGAAAAAATGATGTAGTTGAAAGTCGTGAGTAGCGCCAGGGTGGTGGTAGAGTAGTAGTTGCAGCTGCTCCGTCGCGGCCGCTGCCGACTGGGCGGCCCACGAGAGTGATTATTGCGCCGTACCAGCATCTTTTTCTGGCTTGCTTTTATTTGAATTTATATTTGTGTGACGATCTTCAAGATTGAGCCTCGCAGCGCTGTTCAGTTGTAAATTATCACAAGTTCTTGTGTTTGGTATCTACCTTTTACAGGCCGTTGTTTCCTAGAATGGTGGTAGTAAACTTGTGCAGATCTTTGATGTCTTTCAGGTTTTACTTTTTTTGCTACGCTAACTTAAACTTATGTGAGAATGAAATTGCCGTAAGAAATGCAGAGCCTGGAAATTGCCGAATCAAGGGAAAAATCCTACTTTGGAAAATGCAGTTAGAAGCACTTCTTCATGCGTAGTTTTATTGTTTTTGTTTTTGTAATTTGCTCGATGACCATCGCACCATTATCCTCTTAATTTTTTTTTTTTCTTCACGACCTGAATTTCCTCGATCACCAACACACTAAAGAGCGAAGATTTTTAGCTGTCTGAACCTGATCCAAATTCATTTATCCGGACGATCATTTGTTTGGTGATCGCAAGCGACAAAATCAGAACCAAGAAGACCGAGAGCTTGCTTCAAATTTTCATCGCAAAAATGTGAAACAAGAACCATGAAGATGTTGATGCGCTTTCTCAACACATTTTTTCCGAATTTACAAGCAGAGCCACGATGAGGACTAATCCCTGGATGCCGATTTATTAAACGCTAGTGTCTATTGGCACCGGGAGTGGTTTGGATCCAGATGAGAACTTTGCTGCGCGTCAATACACGTGGTCTATAAAAACATGAGTACACGACACGTCGCACGGTCAGTCACGGGCTGTCTCTTTGTCCTTTTCATGACCCCAACCGCATAAACATCTGCAAAAAGCAGGAAGTTGGTCTATTTTCTTCCTCATATCTTCTTCAATCGAACTTCAAGGAGCTCAACAACTTTGCATTTCTTTATTCTTTGCTTACATTCCTTCGCTATCGACGTCCTCACGATTGGTTGTATAATAACTTGGTCGAATTACATTCTTGTAATACGCTAAAATTATAATATGAAGTTACTCTTAATTAAACAACATCCTTGGGGGCGGAGGTGCTACTGTTCTTCTCTTCAATGTGCTGCTTCTCGATTTCGATTTCCTGTGGGTCAGGAAAGATCCCACGCTCAATTTCTTCTTCCAGCACCTCAAATTCGATCTTTTTCTTCGTGGCCCGGTCAAAAAAGCTGGCAAAGGATTTCCATTCCTGCCCTTTGGGAACCTCTCCTTGGGCATAGGGACTGCGGTAGGCGTGCTCTTCGGTCGCGCCATACATGAAATCCCGCCGCACAAGCTTGTGTCTGTTCTCCTTGTGCCAACCCTCGGCTCGGCCCCAGGCAATTATGCATTGCAAAAGCATCGCACTCGTTCTCGTAGTAATTGCAGTCACGCATTACAAATCTCGTCTCCCAGGCAAATCAGCATGACAAATTCCATTAAGTCTCATGCTGAGCGAATTTGTATTGCAGTTACTTCTAGAAGTACTAGTACTCTTGCAAAGCATAGCGATGGACTGCTGCCAACTTGCGGAACTGGATTCACCGACGCTGTCAGGTGAGCGACTCGTCCGCGTCTCTCCCGACGGCCCTCGGTGGACGGTCGTCTTTGTGACATCTCGAAAAAAATTGCGCAGCTCGGCCCTTGCCCCGCGGAACGGCGCGACTGTGTTCATCCCCGACTGTGCGACGTCGTCTTCGACTTTCTTTTATGAATTGCAAAAATGTCTGGGTCTGGAAAAATGCCAGGTTTGTCATGCATATTGTCCATGACCCAGGATGTCTGTGATGCACGACCTAGCGTCACAGATTTTTAGAGGGGTTCCTGATGCGTATTCCGCTTAAATGCCCTCTCCGCGTAACACAAAGCGGACTTCTCTTGCGGGTCATGCAAGACAGATTTTTTTAGACTCCAGAGACAGCATGACAAGTTGCAACCTTCCAGACCCAGACAAATTTGCACTTGATATCTTTTCCCCGCGGGGACCTCGAGATCCGAACTCTTCCACAATTCTGTCCACCTCCACCGGGCCGCCGCGGCGCACCGCATTAGAACGTATGCAAGAAAAAAAACTGTGTAAGTGTAAATTTGTGTTGCAGAACAACACGCAGCAGAGTTATACCTGTCATGCCAGACAGCCATGAAGCCCTCTTTTCATGTGTGTTTTGCCTTGCAAGCCACGCATGACAGGTTTTCTCTGTCATGCAGAGCAAATTTGTGATGCTGTTCCTGAAAGAAAGTTACACTTACACACTTTTTTTTCTGGATAGAACGGGGGCCACCACCACCACCACCACCGCCACGCTTGCTCTCACCCGGGGGAACAGAAGGGGTAATATCGCGTTCGCCACTGTGCAGATGGAAATCTGCGGGAATGTAAGTCACGGAACTGAAGTCCAGTGCCGCGACATTGTAATATGGAAGATGCTATGAACTGCAAAAGTATCGTACTCCTATAACATGCATTACAAATTCCCTCAGCATGAGAAATGAAATTTGTAATGCGGATTTACCTTAAGAATGAGATTTGTAATGCATGATTGCAATACGAGTACGATACTTTTGCACAGGATAGATGCTCGTGAGGAGCAGCTGCACCACCAGCTTCCTCGCTTGTTCTTGTGATAACTTGCAGGTTGCCGGCGTGGCTATGGGAGTGTCAGGATCGAAATCGTCAAAGTTGAAATAGTTTGTCATGCATAAAATGCAACGCAGAGATTGCCTCTATTGCAGAGGACGCAAGGGAGGCAGATTGTAGTGCTGTTAAGGGTCGAGCATTGCCCGGCTGATTAGCATGACAGAGGGGAACCTCTTTTCCCTAAACAGCATGACAAAGTGGCTTCCGGCACGGACAAAATTTGTCATGCGCCGACTAGAAACTGTGGGCCAAATTGGTATCGATTTTATGCATTACAAGTTATTTCAACTTTGACGATTTCAATCCTGACACTTCCATAGTGGCAGCCGGGAAAGTACAAGCCATTGCGATGCATCACGCGAAAGTGCCTCACAGAGTCCTTGTAGAGCCGTTATCCAAGAAAAAAACATTGTAGGTGTAACTTTTTTGGAGGAACAGCATTACAAATTTGCCTGGCATGACAGCAAAAACCTGTCATGCGCAGATAGCACGTGAAAACGCCCTTTAAATAATGGACCCTACGATGCATGCCAAGCATGACAGACGCAATCATCTTGCATGTTGCGCATCACAAATTTACACTAACAACGTTTTTTTCTTGCGATAGCCGTTTCATGAGGTCTACTAGCCCTTCGTCTGTGCTGTGCTCGTGCGCAAACTGCCACAACGGCTGGTGGTTGATCTGCGGAACCGCGGGCGCGAGCTCGAGTCTGCAGGACCATTGTTCATCTGAGACGTGCACAAGCGACGTTCCCAAAAGCGACACCGCTACAGGTGCCAAGTTCGGCTGGTAGAGGTCTTGGAAAAATTCGGCGTGTGTGTGCTGTGCCTCCGTCGCACGTGGTGCCGTCGCTGGCGTGTCGAGGTGCTCCTGGTTGGTAAGGGCCCGCGTGACAGCTGCAAATCCGAAGTACGACGTCTTGGCGATGGCGGTGACCTGTGCCGGAAACTCGCTCTCTGATGTTGGATCGCAAGGGCATTTACCTTCACAGACCAAGTTGTACCAACAGTCTATGTTGTTGTCTCCGGTCGTGCCGTAAAGACCTTGCTCAAGGCCGATCTTTACGAAGACCGGCTCGCCGTCGTCTTGCTCCGTCGGGCCGCTCTGCCCTCGGGAGACCCGCTTCATACGTGCGCGTTGATGTGTCCACCCATACTGCTCGCTCGGGGCCGACGCCCCGTTCACGTGAAAGCCCGGGCGACCTTCCTTGTTGCGAACCCGAAAGTCTGGCGGCCCGGTGAGCACCACGTGATAGTCCGTTGCGGGCGGGTAAAAGTCACTAGGTACCCCCGGAAACTCCCGCGGCCCCGCCTGCGCTTGGAAAATGACCTTCAGCTTGTGGTCCGACGGCCAATTCAGCATGTCTTCTGGTGCCTTGTTGCTCCTGATCACGGTTGTTCCGGGCGCAGCCGCAGCATCTTCAAAACCCGGGGTGTCCAGCCATGTGTGCGGGCTGCACAGGTCCAACTTCCATCGGTCCTGGCAGTCGTGAACGCACGAAGACGAAGTAGTTGCATCGTACTGCCCGGTATCCTGTGCAAAAGTATCGTACTAGTAGAAATCGCAATACAAAAAATTGGCTTAGCATTTCAAATGGAATTTGTAATGCTGATTTGCCTTAACAACTAGATTTGTAATGCCAATGCGTAACTGCAATTAGGACGAGTACGATACTTTTGCAATGCATACCCGGTACCCGGCATCCCCTGAGCACCGACGTACTGTGCGAGCAGGCCCGCCTGGTCTTCCCGCGCCTTGATTGTAACAGTTTTCGTTGACGTCTCGTCGGAAGATTTTTGTAGTTCTACTTCTTGTCGCGCGTAGCTGATTTTCTTGTTTCTCTTCGTGGAAGTCCTGGTCCTCTCGGACACGGCGAGGAAGGAGGTCGTGAAGGGGTCGTGCACAAGGGAATGAGAAGTGGAAGTACTTCTAGAAGACCTGGTTGCCATTCTTGCCATCCTGCTCCGCGTATTATTCATCTTCGTCAAATTAAGAAAATCGTAGTCACCGCCTCCGAAGTCACTCGCGAGATGAGCATCTTCTTCATTTTTCATCCGGAAGGCAAATAAGTCATGAGAGGTTGGAAACATAATTTCATCACCTCCTCCTCCGTGCAACAAGGACAACTTCTCGCCACACCATGACCACACGACCCCGGCCAACATTTTTGTCCCTAACAACGAGCCACCGGCGCCAAGGACTTCATCTAGGTAAAACCAGAGGACCCACACGGCGAGGAGTAGAGTTAGAAACGACACTACGAGGCGGGCCCGTCTTGTGGATCCTTCCACTGGTGCAGCAGCTTCTGCAACTCCGGGTACAGCCTTCAAGAGAAACATATAGTTGGTCTTCTTGGTATTATAATCAGGCGAAGGTGCTGCAGGACCTCCGACTTGCACTCGGTCCTCCTCGCGAAATTCTTTTATTCTTGGGGAATTCATCGCTACGGCTACTCTTGCTTGTGAGATCCTTATACAACTTACTTAGCAGTTATAACTTGGAGGGGAACAAGTCGTTGTTTTTCTCGGGGATCATGGGACGATAAAGGGGTTTTTCATACATAGGTTGATGCCACCTGCCGAGACGTTTACGATTTCACATGTGAGCAAGCTGGCGAGACGCAGGTCAAGAAACAAGAACCGAAACCGATGAAGATGTTGAACGCATTAATCACTAACAATGCGAGTAAAACAGCACCAACAACTACTTCACCATCACCGCCTCACGAAACCGACAACAGAGGTACTATTATTGAAAAGTAAAATGCCAAAAAGAAGTTTGAATAGAGCACAACTGTACGGTTTGAATATACCACTCACGTGAACCGACACAAACATCTGAAGGTGATGAAGAAAGAATACCGAGAGGAGCATGACGACCACGAGAGGTTCTAGCACGATCAAATGCATGAACCAACACGTTAACTCAACCGAATTATAAATCTATTTTCACACACGAAACGGAAGACGTCGAACGGACCGAATTGTGAACCTTCACACACATCACGATAGCGTGGTCCCCTGAAGACGTCGAAAGGACCGAACTGTGAACCTTCATGCACTTGATGAGGACCGAAGTAACTCTACCATTTTGTACTTGTTGTAGTGGCTCGCTGTAATTATACAAAAACTCGTTTTGTAATGGAGGACGCACGACGCTCATGCGGCGCGTCTTCACGGAAGACCAAGGAAATCTGAACAGATAAGTACTTACTTCTTACACAAAGTGCGGCGACGGACTCTGTAGTTGTTTCTGCAGCGGCTATGTCTGACTGTCACACGATTCGCATCAACACGACATCGATCTTGAACATACTCTTCTCTCCTGAGCAACGAGCTTCAGCTTTCCGTCACACGAAATCCGCTATAATGCATGCGGTCGATGCGCAGCCACCAGTAGCAGGCGCGCCCTGTTGTAGAAATCATCGGGCGAGGACTCACAGAAGTCGCGTAGCGTACCTACGAACATTGGCTCATCGCAAGCGTCCACCGATAAAAACACTCACTACAGGACTTTAGCTACAAACCGCCGTAGAGTTGACACCACCAGCAGGGGCGTCCTGGTGAGAGGATTGCGCATTCGCCTCTCTAGTTAGGGTTAGTCTACTGATGAATTTACTCTGTTCGACATTATCGCCTTAGAATTCCCTTTTTCGACCCCTCAGTATCATGATCGCCTGGACTGGGAGACTTTCAACATTGCTGATGAAGGAAGATCTATCTATCTATCGCGCGAGGAGACTTTTAGAACTTTAGGTGGTGCGCCCCGCCCTTCGCAGCTCGCACTTCTGATGGTGAGACGCGCGGGTTACGCAGCCTATGTTGCTGTTTCGCAGGCCAGAAATTACAATATAATGTAAAAAGACAGAAGGAGAGGGTAAAAAAATAAAAGGAAAGAAAAGGATCTAAAACGCTAATTGTTCATTTTCTTGTCTTTGCTTGCTTTCCTCGATGTAGAAGAAGTAGAGGCTGTTTGTCTTGCTGTGCCGTACCCGTAGCTGGCCTCGGTTACTATTTGTCGCGCGACTTGCATCAATAGCTTATGGTCAGGCTTAACCGGAATTTTCGTGTCCGGGGGTTTTACATCCTTATACGTGGTTGTACAAGCTAGGCCCAACACACTGCTCCAGCTCTCCAAGCAAGTCGTCGTTGTATCTCCCTCCTTCCTTTCGCGCAACTCACAGCGCGCCGGCTCTCCTCCCTTTTGTCCCGGAATGCACTTACACGGCCCCGCTGAAAGGATTCCCGGAGCCCAACACTTGTGGGGAGCGAAGGCGTCCGCCGGGGGCTGCTTCTGTGTAAACGCGCTCGCCGTCTTGTCGGCTTCGTTGTCACCCATCGGAGTGGAGCCGTCAGCGGATTGAGACCCGCGCCAGCTGCCGGCCTTGGCGTCCCCGTTCGCCAGGGTGTCCACCTCCGTGGTGCCCGCCACGCTGGACGGGTTAATCGCCTTCACCAAGGCGATCGGCCCCCCCCCCGCCACAAACAAGCTGGCCTTCTTCATCATCTGCGTCATTTTGGAACGCGAAGGACAATAGGAGCTTGGTACTTACACAAGAAAGCGGCTACTTCTTAGCAGTTATAACTTGGAGGGGAAGTTGTTGCTTTTCTCGGGGGGAAGTTGTTGCTTTTCTCGGGGATTTGGCACGAAAAGGTTTTTCATACATAGGTTTGCCTCCCGAGGCATTTAAGATCTCACATGTGTTCATCAAAAAACAAGAACCAAAACCGATGAATGCATCAAAAATGCAGCGAGTAAAACACCAAAAACAACTTCACCGCCGCACGAAACCGACAGCAGAGGTCGTACTATATTGAAAAGTAAATAAATCCCAAAGTGAAGTTTGCATATAGCACTGCACAGTTTGAGTATACCACTCTCACTCACATGAACCGACACAAGAACCATCTGAAGGTGAAAGAATACCGAGAGGAGCACCACCACGTCGAGAGGTTCTTTCAGCATCAAATGCATGAACCAACACGTTATTCTTATTATTAACTCGACCGAATTATAAATCTATCTTTACACACGATACGGAGTAGCGTGGTCCCCTGAGGACGTCGAAAGGACCGAATTGTGAACCTTCATGCAATTTAATAAGTTTTTGATGAGGACCGACGAGAATAACTCTACCATGCTGTACTTGTAGCGGCTGTAATTCTACAAAAACTCGTCGTGTAATGGAGGACGCAAGAAGCTCACGCGGCGCGTCTCCACAGGAAGCCACGGAATTATGAACAGATAAGTACTTACACAAAGTCAAAGTGCGGCGACTGACTTGGCAGTTGTTTCTGCAGCTGCTACGTCTGACTGTCGCACGACTCGCATCAACACGACGTCGATCTTGGATGTGAATAGCTGCAAATAAAAATCAAGCAAGTGCAAGACAATAAGCAATTCGCTTTTCTTGATCATTCCAAGTTGATGCTACGTCACTCCTTCTTCTTGTTCACCTTCATGCCAGTGTTGGCAAAAGAACTAATTATGCTAGCTGCATGTCAGATTGTCAGGAACGCCCTGATCTCAGTAAAAAAATGATTCGAACGTATTGCTAGCATGTCAGATTGTCAGGAGCGCCCTGATCTCAGTAAAAAATGATTTGAACGTCTATAGGTCGTAACTGCTTTTGATGTCCTCGTTGCATTAACAAACACGATGATGTTGATTTTTTTGGTTTTGTCCATATTCTGGTGTTGTCCATATTTTGGTCTTGTCCAGATTTTGTTGTTCTTGTTCAGGTCGTTAACATGAAATAATGACGCGGTATATGTTGCGTAGTTCATCCTTGAGGTCCTACAGGAGCGCTTTGTTCTTCTCAAGAAGGAACCACGTCCAGGTGGTCCAAAACGAAAAACAAAACTTCCGAAAAACAATAGACAAGCTGCTGACAATCTCCTAAAAATGCTTGTTTGACACCTGGGTGGTCATGTTGACAAAAAAGACCGTACATCTTCAATAGCGCCTCGTTGCGCTTGATTCGTATACGTATCTCATTTTCTCCTTGTCCTTCCGCTTTCAAAGTATAATGCTTTGATAATCAAACACATTCGTGCTCCTGCGCTCTACGTCTACAATTGGTGTTTTTAGTTTTACGTTCACTATGATAAATAAAAACGAGTTGATATTTGTGATTTTCTTCAAAAGACAACTTTAAAAAAGAGTTTTTTCGGCCGTGCCGGAATAAAGCCACATATTGATATTCCTAAAAACGACCGACCCCAGCGCTCGCCAGCACGATGCTCGGTTTATTCCGAAGCATCCGTCAGGTTGTACGGTCGACAAGCACCTGCAGCTCCCGCAAGTGGGGCCGGCCGTCTAGCTGCATGGCAAAGTGCAGCACTCGTATGAGTATCGGTTCTCCATGAAGCAGGTTCGGTCGCGTTGCAAGAGCATTCAAATTGGTAAGTCCTATTGGCCACACAATTACGGACGGCACGCCGTGGTCGCCGTCGCCACAACTACAAGCGTAGGGGCTTATCATAGTACAACCCTCGACGCACCAGTAGCCGTTCTTACTTAAGGTTAACTACAACATTTCTGCCCCTACTCCCTGCACCATCCCGGCTAATTCTTCCATCAGCTGGTACTCTCTTTGCGACAGACGTCCCCCATCTATCAGAAGGAAAAATCCCCCCACCCCATATCGAAGTGGAAATCTGTGACGCGGGACTTGTGTACACAAATCGGCTCTGTATTGCAGGAAGGCAACGCGGCTAGATCCCCAGGCTATGCAGGGGCGTATCGGGCTAGTTGCTCAGCATGGCAAACGGCCCCGCTTTAGGCCCAACAGCATGACCAATCACCTCCATAATGGGGGCGAAGCTTTTGCCCTTGTCTTCTAGCAAGACAGACGTGATTTGTGACCTCAAATCAGCAACACAAATTTTCGGAAACATGCCTTTTCGATATGGAGAGGGGGGATTTTTCCTCTCAATATTTACATTTCTGCCCCCACTCCCTGCACCATCCCGGCTAATTCTTCCATCAGCTGGTGCTCTCTTTGCGACAGACGTCCCCCATCTGCCCCAAATTCTGTCCACCGCCTGGTGCGATCATAAAACCTTAACCACTCCCAGATCAGGCTGCGAAAGTGAGAGCGGTCCGGAGCAACCGGCGGAAGACGGCGTCCGTGGGGCGCACCGGGATCCACCTCCCCGTTAGCAATGTCCATTTCCGATGGCGGTAATATGCACGACAAAAACATGGAAGATCTTCTGCCGGGAAGAGGAGGTCCTCTGAGTTTGTCTTTCGATAGTTGACGCGAGGTTACAACATGATACAACATGGACGACCAGCATGCGGGCACATCATAGAAGACATGATGGGCGGCTCCTGCGTTAACAATGTCACATGCAGCAAAAAAGCTGCGGGGGCGTCAAGACAGCTCGTCTTTCTCATGCAATTATACACAGCGCGCAGAAGTGTTGTAGCCTTAGAGAGGACAAGCCTGCAATGCACGGCTCATGTCGTTCTCGTTGTATTCGTAAGTACAAGAGGCCGAAACTTTGTCAGGACGCTTTATACAAAAAGAAGTAGACACAGCAATAGTACATCAACAGTACAACCGAAAATTATGATTTATTTTCATCTCGTGCTGCTCTCTTCAATATCTTTGTCTTTCAGAGAACCCCCCAGGACGAGCTGCGGCCACATTTCTTCAAACGCATAAGCAGTATCAAGTGTAAAAGTGTCTGGGTCTGGAAGAATGCAACTTGTGATGCTGCATTTGGATTCCAAAAAAATCTGTATTGCATGAGTACCGAAGGAAATGCAGTTTTTGCTAGGCTGAGAAGGCATTTGTCATGCGGAATACGCATCAAGAAGCCCTCAAAAAATCTGTATTGCTAGGGTATGCATCACAGACATCATGGCTCATGCAAAACGTGCATGACAAGTGTCAGCATCTTCCAGACCCAGACACTTTTACAGTTGATAAGCAGAACGCTCCTGCCAATTTCGCCATTCCGCGCCTGGTATCGCTGAAGATCTTGCAGAGTTGGGTACAACAGCCATTGCAACGCAGCGTATGCTGGTTTCGATGATGAGCGCGGATCGGCATCGGTGGTTGAAGTACTTGGTCCTGAAGACGAAGAAGAAGGTCGTGATGGAGCGACGAGATGTTCTTGACCACCACGCGGCGCAGAATGACGAGCAGCTCCTTCGCCATCGCCGCTGGGCAGTGGTGCAACTTGATGCTGAGCTGCACTATCAAAACTCTCCATCACCTTCCGCAAAACGTCCCGCATGCGTTGCTGCCTCACCCCAATTTTCGAAATCAGCCGGGGCCCGAGGACGTCGATAAACAGGCCGTGCGCGCAACAGTCTTTCAACATACAGACCCCACACCGGGTTACACAACCTGCGGGGTCACACAAGGTGCCAAGGCCACCGTGCAGTACAGCGCAGGGAACCAAATAGCAGCTGCAATTTCGCCGGGACAGAAAAGTCTGAAACAGGCAGGTGTTTGCCAGGTCGGTGGTACAGGCGTGGAGATCATTTTTGGAACAGCAGCCACCGTTAATATTTCGCAGACAATTCTTCTTCGGTAGTTGACCATTCGTATTTTCGACCGGGGTTCCACTTTTCGGCTTTTCTTTTTCCAAAGATTCTTGCTCCGATTTATTTTTCCCAGCACTTCTAGCTGCGCAATACTTTCCACAGCTCGCCGCCTCTACACACCCCGGAACTGAGTCGCCGATAAAGCGCGAGAAAACCGCTCGCGCGGCCAGCTGGTACAGGATGATTGCCTATGAATGTGCACAACTCCCCCTCCGCCTCATTTGTCATGCAAAATGCCCAATCCAGGCCGTGCCTCTTAGCACTGTTCGCACGACAAGTTCTGGCAGCCCGAATAGCACTACAATCCTGTGCAAGAAATCTCGCATGCAAAACCTGCATTCTGGCAGGCACTTGTATTGCCGTTCATGCTACACAAGTAAGGGGGAGGGGGACGAGTTGTGCACTGTCATATTGCCTTCAGCTCGTCCAGAAACGCGGTAAGGACAGGGGCCAGAACGATAATTTCCTCCTTTGTGAGATGAAGCTGCCGATCTTCACGATCTTGCCCTCCACCTTCGTGCCGAGTTTGCTCTCCAGCTCCATCAGGAGCAGGAGCTGCTGTTGCTGCAGCTCCCACCCCGCCTTGCACTTGTTCCCGCAGTCCGTCGCCCCGAGCAGAGTCTCCTTGTTGCGGTCTTTCGTCTCGTCCAGGTCGAGGTCGTCGCCTTTCACCAACATCATCCCCAACCCGATACCGCCAGCGATTTAATCCCTGCAACACCTGGGCACTGTAGTTTGCGTTCTCGTCTGGGCGAAAGCACAAATGCGTCGGGCTGCATAACCTCCCCTCGCCCTCCGAATGACCATACAGCAGCTCACTCTGCGTGCCCCCGCAACACGGGGGGCTGAACACCGTCAAGAAACAGCAGTTATGCACCGGGTTTAAGCAACAGTGGCGGGCTACCGACTCGGCAGTTTCGTAGGTCTCCGGGACGCAGGCCGTTGGGGTTCCATCCAGGCCGGATGTGCGGCTGCGCGCCGGCGGCGTGCAGCCACATATTGTCGGTTCCATTTTGTAGTTCCAGACCCCCGCCAACCCTCCCCCATTCCGTTTTGACAAACAGAGCATTTCGCAGCAGGTAGTATGCTCCTCAAAAGCCTTGAAGGAGTTTGGTTCTCTCCGCTGCACTTCTTCGAACTGCTCTCGTCGCGCAGTCTCTTCTTTGGTTTGGAATTTTCGCTTGTGTAGAGAAAACCTTTGGGGGCCGTTAATCGGCCCTACTTTTCGAATCGCTTGGACTGAGAAAAGACCACCGACGTATGCAATGCAAAAGTATCGTAGTAGTAGTAATTGCAATAGATACAAGTTAGCTGAGCATGACAAATGGAATTTGTCATGGTCTTTTGCCTTGGGATGATAATGCAAGACTTGCATTTATACGAATACGATACTTTTGCACAGGATAAAACAGTGTTCTCCACGATCCTTCCGCCGAACGGGTTGTCATCGAAAGTTTTTTGTCTCTGTGTGTCAAACCGAAGCATGCGACGCGCGTGTTTCTTTGCCGTTGCCATCATGCTGTCAGAAGTACCACTCGAGGAGAGAAGGTGGGACGTCGAGAACTCCTGGCGATGTTCCTGATCTCCTGCTTCGCTCATGGAAATCATCTCGACGTCGTCCGAAGGTCGCAGCTGCGAAGCTTCTGTTCTTGCAGTGGTATGACGTGCACCAGCAACTACCCGCTGTGTACTAGAGCCACCTGCTCTACTGGTCGTCTCCATTCTGTGCTGCTGCGGAGCTGGTTCTCTCACTTGGGCAGTTGCAGCAGCTCGCGCGGTAGTAGAAGTACTGCGACGACGAAACGACGCACCAATTGGAAAAGTGTCGTCTTGCATTCCATCTTGCGAAGATCTCCGATCTACCGGAGCTCGTCGTTGCCTAGTAGAAGGACCTGCTGCCGCGGCCGGGGGTGCGGCTTTTGGTGTAGAAAGAGAAAGTGCAGACAAATCCGAGGATAAGGCAT
The DNA here is from genome assembly GCA_905178155.1 of Amoebophrya sp. A120. Classification (NCBI taxonomy): domain Eukaryota; class Dinophyceae; order Syndiniales; family Amoebophryaceae; genus Amoebophrya; species Amoebophrya sp. A120. The sequence continues at coordinate 3,660,212 of CAJINV010000006.1, forward strand.
CAGCTTCTGCTCCCCCTCCTCCGTGGGCCGCTTCATGAATCAGCAGCACTTCATCATCTTGGTGCGGAGAAGTAGTAGCTTGCCTGCGTCCTCTTCGCGCGGCTCCCCCCGAGCTCCTGCGGCGAGATGACCCGCGCGAAGATGTTCTTCTGGGCTGCAGTTGTTCATCTTCTGGTCCCCCCAGCCGCATCAAGCGGTCGGCTTCTCCGGTGGGGTTTTCTATGTCGTCTTCAAGCAGGAACGGGCCTCGCGTTCCGAATTTCTTCTCCTTAGCTCGGCGAGACCGCGAGGAAGACGAGGATCTTATGAAAGTGCACAACTCCCCCTCCCCCTCATTTGTGATGCAAAGTGCCTAACTTACGCCTTGCCTCTGGGCACTGTTAGCATGACAAGTTCTGGCAGCCCAAATAGCACTACACTCCTGTCAAAATTTGTCTTGCAAAACCTGTATTCTTGCTGACGCTTGTATTGCTGTTCATGCAATACAAATGAGGGGGAGGGGGAGTTGTGCATTCTCATAGATCTGCTGCGGGGCCGCGAGGATGAGGAAGAGGAGGATCTGCTCCTACTTCTGCTCGAAGAGGTAGAAGTTCTTGATGATTTAGAGCCTGGTGAGGTGGCCATTGTAGGACCTCCAGTGCTGGACACCATCGCAGGAGTACTAGAGGCTCCTTGTTCTGAAACGCCGCCGCCGTCGCCACGACCGAAGGGGCACCAAGAAGAGGCACTAAATAAGAGCTCCTTCAGCATCTTCTTCAGATCACTCACTCTCTCGCTTTCAATCACGGCCGTTGCCAGCTCCTTCTGTATATCAAATGCAAACATGTCTGGGTCTGGAAGAATGCAAGATTTGTAATGCTGAACTCGCATACTCCCAAACTCTGTAATGCGTGTTGCGGAATAGCGGCGCAGGTGCTTCTGTGTCATGCAAAAACGCAGTTTCTCATGCGTGTTTACACATCACAGGACCGTTAAAAAATCTGTCATGCTCCTCGGCTGCACACTCTAGTAATTTTTTCATTCGTGTATTAGCATGACAAGTTTCCAGAACCAGACATATTTGCATTTGATACTGTAATTTCGGACAGTCGAGGAAGCCGGAACCGTTGACAGATGATACAAAAGCGGCGGCATTTTGACTTTGACCACTCGGTGGCCGCTGCTGCCCAGCACGACTTGTTGCTTTAGCTTTTTCCTCGTCCCCTACGTCTAGGAGCTGCTGCTTCATCCACTCGACTTTCAAAAGCATCCGCAGAAACAACCGCTGCTGTTCCGCGGAGGTGAGCTCCTTCACAGCACGCGCGGCAGGCAGGTCCTCGCGCGCCGGCGCAGCTCCTGGAAGATGATGCCGTAGTTCTTGCATCTCGTGCTGTTCTGGCACATCTTGTTTCTCAACATCTACCCCGGTTTTTACAACGGTTCTTCTCCCCCCGCCCGGCATAAAAGTAATCTCTTCCAAAAACCCCACCGTCCCCGCCAACACCTGTAACACCCCTTGGTAGGCATCGCCCCCCGCTATCGGGTCGGTCTTGTGCGGCCACGGGCAGTATCAAGTGCAAAAATGTCTGGGTCTGGAAGATTACTAGCAGGCTTCTCATGCATATTTCGCATAACCCATGATGCCCGTAATGCATGACCTAGCATCACAGATTTTCAAAGGGACTTCCGATGCGTATTCCGCATGAGAAACGCCCGCTCCGCGTAGCACAAACTGAACTCCTCTTGCTGGTCATGCAATACAGATTTTTTTTTCTTTCCAAAGACAGCATCACAAGGTGCAACCTTCCAGACCCAGACGTTTTTGCATTTGATAGGCAGAAATACTCGAAATCGCTTGCCGCACACATCCCGCACCCGGTGCATGGACTTCCACCAACTGCTGTGCGGATATGGATGTGTCAGGATCGAAATCGACAAAGTCGAAAAATTTGTGATGCATAAAATCGATACCAGTTGGAAGCCCAATTTCTAAGCGGTGCATGACAAATTTCGGCATCGCCTAAATCCAGTTTGTCATGCTGCTTAGGGAAAGAGGGCGCCTTTTGTCATGCTACTTTAGCATCTCTATCGCAGAGGACCCCAAACAGGCTGACAGTCGGCCTCGCTTGCCGTCCCTGCAAGCGAGGCACTTCATGCCTTGCAGTTTATGCATGGCAAACTATTTCAACTTTGACGATTTCAATCCTGACACTTTCCATAGCTGGCACAGCCCAGATACGGCCGGTCGGGGTCCTCGTCCTTCATTTTGCGCAGATAATTCCGGTACTCGTCGCTCTTTTTATCAAGTGCGAATATGTCCTCTGGGTCTGGAAGAGTGTAGTAAACTTGTCATGCAGGTTTTTCCATGACGATGACCCATGAGGTCTGGAATTATGCGGGACCTAGCATGACAGAGTCTACTGTGAGGTCTCTGCCATCATGCCTATCCTGCATGAGAAACTCAGTCCAAACTTGGTCGAAAGTGGCGACGAGCTTTTGGCACCCATACAACACAGATTTCTGCATGATTCGGATTTAGCATAACAAGTTTCATCAATCTTCCAGACCCAAACATTTTTGCGAATCCATACTTTTTCGCCTTTTCCAAGTCAAATTGCGCGTCGTTGAGGAGGGGTAACTCTATCGCAAGAAAAAACTGCTTCACTGTGAACTTGTGATGCAGAAAATGCATCACTGAAGTGCTTGTCTTGCTACATGATATCCAAGACAAGTTATTTTTAGCGGTGTTTTCCCTTAGGATCCTTGCATGGCAAGTCTTCTTTGTAATGTGTAGCGAACTTGTAATGCAAAACTTGCAAAGTCCTTAAAGTGAAACAGTTTTTTCTATACGATAAACTCATCTCGATCTTTATAGGCCGAATAGATTTCGTGGGCGGTCCGAAGCTCCTTTCTCTGCTTTCTGAGGTATCTAACCTCATTGTAGCTCAGCCTCCTGTGTTCATCTTCCCCGTCATCCGGCGGAGGCGGGGTGTTGCTAATTCTCTCACGTTCGTGAAACGTGAATCTGGGGTCTGTAGTCTCCTGAGTAAAAACGTCCCCACACCAGAGTCAGGATGGGGATTTTGCACCACAAAACTAGGAGTTTTGTGAGTCACGCATGAAAAGCTGCATTCCGCAGTGTAGTGCAGGTTAGCAAGTGCAGCCGCGTCACAGATTCATCTGCTCATCCTGTTCACAGCATCAAAAATTCCAAACCACGATTGGAAATGGCTCTCATGGGGATGCGCATTACAAGTCTTCCTGTCTTTGCAAATCTGCATTACAACTCTGGTGTGGGGACGTTTTTCCTCAAAATATGTAGTTTCCCGAATCTGGGTGGGTGTCTGGAACGGGTGCCGGCGGTAGATGGTCGCTTGTTCTGGTCCGTTCCGGGCGTCCGCCCGATCATGGCTCCCGGGAGGACGGCGTCTCGCCCGGAGCTCCTCAGTCACCCTGTCCACCTCATACTTGTCGTGGAACCGTCGCGCTATCCTGTGCAAAAGTATCGTAGACTCGTATTGCAGTCATGCATTACAAATTTTTTCCCTAAGGTGAATCCGCATTAGAAGTTTTTATTTTTCATCATGCTGAGGAAATTTGTAATGCATTTTTTTTACGAGTGCGATAATATTGCGGTTCATACGCGCGGCCAAGTTAAAACCCTCAGCGTACTTTTCTTTGATTTCCTTCTGCTCCCGCGGCAGCCGGACTTTCAAGCTGTGCTATCCTGTGCAAAAGTATCGCACTCGTAGTAATTGCAGTCATGCAAGACAAATTTCTTTTTCAAGCTAAATCAGCATGACAAACTCCATTTCTCATGCTGAGCTAATTTGTATTGCAATACTACGATTACGATACTTTTGCACAGGATATGTGCAGAGGATTCACAATGTCCGGGTCAATGGGCGGGCGAAGGGCTTGAAACTCTTCAGTCTCAGCTAGGACACTCGGCGGCCGGACTTTCCAGGCTTATGGAAGCGTCAGGTTTGAAATCGACAAAGTTGAAATGATTCGCCATGCATAAAATGCAAGGCATGAAGTGCCTGTCTTGCCGGGCTGGCAAGCGAGGCCGACTCTCAGCCTGTTTAGGGTTTGGAGTAGAGCTGCTAAAGTAGCATGACAAAAGCAGTCGTCTCTGCCCAAACAGCATGACAAATTGGATTCCGGTGCTCGGAAAATTTGTCATGCACCGCTTGAAAATTGGGCTTCCAAGGGTATCGATTTTATGCATTGCAAGTTATTTCAACTTTGACGATTTCAATCCTGACGCTTCCATAAGGCTTCCATCGCCTGTATCTGAAAAAGGAGCTCGAGAAGGAGGGTCGCCGTTTCTCGACGATTTTTTTCTGTCAAATGCTGTTCCTGCTCGGACGATGCTGAATCTGCTGCGCCTCCGCTTCCTGCTGAACGACGAATCGTTCTGGTACTCGTACTACCAGTCGGGGGCGACTCTACTTGCCCTTGCACAACAGATGATGAAGGGCAAGGGTCAGCGGCTAGTAGCGGTTCCACCTGCGAATGATGAAATTCATCTCCACGGCGAGTGGACGACGACCTCGCTGAGTTTGATGAATTGCGCGGCGATAAAAGGCTAAGTCCACCTCCTTCGGACAGTGGTGTTGCGCCAGCTCCTGCTGCATTGCTTGTTGCGCTTATCAACACGAAGACGAGGCTTGTTGTAATGGCGAACACGTCAAACACACGAAGCAGTAGAAACCTCATGTCGACGCGTCCGCGTGGCAAAGTTAAAGTTTGCATTTTCTCCAAACTACCGGTCGTTTCGAAGCTCGGACTTCGCTTCCTCTTGACGGCGCACAGGAGCTTCGTTCGATTGGTCTAGTACTCAAGTCTTAGTGATGTTGCCGAAAGTTAAATTTTTCACGACTAGCACACCAGAACTACATACGCAAGCGAAAATAATGATAGTAAAATTAGGTCGTAAAATATTTTTTTCGGGTTGAGTCTACACGTAGAAATGCACTTCGCAATCAATAAAAAAAGTGTATATTTGTACACAGAAGGGAAATTGTTAGCAATACCGTTAAGAATCCACGACGAGGAGCGCACGAATTGACTCTAAGGGCAAGAATCTAGGACGCACACAACCACCGTGGTGGATTTTCTTCAGCGAGTAAGTACCAAAATACCTGACAGCCTGAAACAGGGTGGGTTTACATCGTGACCGATCAGGTTCAGTGGGTGAAAGAATGTGCACCGAGCTAGTGTGGTAGTGTCATATGATCGTGGGATTTCAGATCATGGGACTTTTTACCAGCCATTTGCATCATAGGGCCGCGGATTTGGAGCGATCCTCATTTCTTTGTAATTCTGATTTCATTCTCACCTGCAGAAATAAACAATAACAATTTCAAATACTGTAAACTCCTGAATTGAATCAGTAAGAAACGATCACGATGAGATCATTTCTTGAGCTGGCACAGGACCTCTTTTGCCACAGGTTACAGCACATCCAGTCCACAAGGAAAAAGATGAAAATCACATGAGACAAGCGGTTAGTTCGTTGTTACTGTGTCTTTATCCTAGAAGGTGGACATCACTAGTGCTCTTTTCACAACTTCCCTCCAGGAGGTGAAGATGGGGCTTGAAGTCACGACATCTTGTTAGTGTTTTATTTCCTTTCGGGTGCTCATCTTGCGATTCATTTACTAGTACTAGAACTACTTCACATGATTCTACTTTGTTCACATAAAATTCAAACCCTCCTATGGCACAGTTGCGGTCTTAGTTTTTTCATTTTGAACTGGCTATTGTTGTGGTCATCTGAAGGCTTTTCCTCGGAAAGCAGCCTTATTCTTGGTACTAGAAGTTCAATCAATATACACGGATGTTGAGAGCAACCCAGCTGCTACGAGGTTATGGCTTTGACATTGAACCGCAAAAAAAATGGGCATTGAGGCGAGAGATGAGAGTGATGGGCTGTATAATCGTTTGAGCGTGAGCGTCGAGGTCGAGCCATGTACAACTTACATAGATGAAATTGAAAACAACTTTATCTGCAATATTACTGAGGTAAGCGTAAGACTCACCATGCCCACAAGAACTGAATCTTGTCGCAGGGGCTCTTGATTCTACACACGTTTGCTCATGCCTTCTCCACGAGTCACAGTTCGCCGTAAAGAAACTTTTCAGCCCTGAAGTTTTGTTCATTTCTCCGTGACGAAGGCATTTTTGATTTTTTTCAACGTTTCTTCCGTGATACTTTTCTCCTTCTCTTCCTCTTCTTTCGCCTGCTTCGCTGCCGCCTCCGCCGCCCGGCGCGCCCGGGCCTTTGCTGCGAAGGGACAACCCCCGCCTGTGGGTTTGATTTCTTCTTTCTCGGAAGGAGGATCGTCTTTTTCTGAAGTTGATGACGGACACGGACGACGATTCGCTACGCTGCTATTTCCGCCCGCTGTGCTGGTGCCCGCGGAGGTGGCGGCTTCGTTATTGTCGGACGAAGAAGATCCCCCTGCTGCAGAAGTTTCATCAACTTCTTCTTCGCCGTCCTTCGTCCCTTTCGTTGCCGAAACTGACACGGGCGGGGGTGGTACCCGCATCCGCACTGGCGTGCCAAATCCGGCTGGGACGTTACTATCGACCGCTTCTGCCTCATTCAACGTTTGTTCTGCCGTCGGTCCGGCCTGCTGTTCCACGCCCGTTTGGTGAACACCGAAGGCCGACTGTTGTAAAGGGATGATTATGCAGATCGAAAGTATCCACCTATCGCATTTTCTCATTACAACTACTTCTACTTTCTGTTTCTACATCTACTAGCTTTCAATTTGATAGCATTACAAATTTGCTAAAAAGGAGCGGAACCGGAATTTGTCATGCTGATCCAGGTATAGCAAGTGGATTTGTCATGCAGTTTTTTTTCTATCACAATCAGTACGAGAACGACGAGTGCGAGGATACTTTTGCAATTCATACCCGAAGCGCCGAACGATTCGTCGAGTGCTGGGGGCCACTGAAAAGCCTTCAACCCGTATCCAAGAAAAAAAGATTGTAGGTGTAAAGTAACTTTTTTGCAGGAACAGCATTACAAATCTCTGTGGCATGAGAGCAAAACCTGTCATGCGCAGATAGTACCGGAAAACGCGGCCGAATGGACCCTACAACGCATTCCCAGCATGACAGACGCAATCATCTTGCATGTCGCGCATCACAAACTTACAGTAACAACGTTTTTTTCTTGGATAACCCGACGAAAAACGGGCCAAGAGACTCGATGAATTCGGATGTGTGCCGGGTCTTCCGCATGTCCTGGATCACTTTGGCCAGGGGATGGAGCTGCTTTCCCACAAGCCCTATGACAAACTCGTTGTCCTTCTCATCGAGACCTGGTGTTTGATTTGTGTCTTTCAATTTGTTCATCTTCATGCAATTTCAGCATGACAGGGCATGTTTTGTTCTGTGATACCGGAAATTGAAACTGCTCTAACTATGTCTGATGCTGATGCTGATCTTCTTCTTGTTCACACGACTACAAAATAAATGTCAAAATCCAACTTCACCTGTAGCCTGCAGCCTGATATCATGCGCCAAGTTCTTTTCCCCGTAACTTCTGCCAATCAGCGTATCAAATGCAAAAGTGTCTGGGTCTGGAAGGATGCAACTTGTGATGCTACTTTTGGACTCTACATGAAATCTGTATTGCATGAACAGGAAATAAAGAGGCGCAATTTGTGCTACGCGGAGAGGGTATTTCTCATGCGGCATGAGCATTAGAAAGCCCTCGCAGAATCTCTGATGCTGGGGCATGCATCACAGACCTCGTGGGCCCTGCAAAATCTGCACGACAAACTTCTGCACTCTTCCAGACCCAGACATTTTTGCATTTGATACAGCGCGTGCTCCAACAACATCTCGCACTGCGCTTCCGGCTCCTCTAGATAGAATTTTCCGCACCTTCGCAGCGGTATACAGTGCAAAAGTATCGCACACGCACTAGTATAAATTGCATGACAAATTTGATCAGCATTACAAATGAAATTTCTCATGCTGATTCACCTTGAGTAGAAAGAGATTTGTCATGCATAATTGCAATTACTACGAGCACGATACTTTTGCAGTGGATAAGCGGGTACCAGATGCAATACTCGTGCTCCTTTTTCATCGCCATCTTCACCGGCTTTTGCAACAACGCGTAATCCAAATCTTGTTTTTGAGGGTGCACAACTCCCCCTCCCCCTCATTTGTCTGGTATGAACAGCAACACAAGCAACAGCAGGATAGGGGCTTTCGCATGACAAATCTGCGCGCAGATTGTAGTACTATTTGAGGTTCCAAAATTTGTCATGGTAGCAGTGCTTACGAGCAAGGTGTGAGTTTGGTACTTTGCATTACGAATGACGGGGAGGGGCAGTTGTGCACTCTCATATTGTTCGTGGCCGTTGGAGTAGGTTTTGCCGAACATGGTGTGCAGCAACCGCGCTTTCGTGTTATGCAATGCAAAAGCATCGGACGTAGTACAAATTGCAATACGAATTGTATGTTCCAGAGGGAAAGTTGGAATTTGTAATGCCACACCAGATGGAATGCCAAATCTCTCATGGATAATATGCCATTACCACGGGCGCGATGAAGATGCTTTTGCGATGCATACGTGTCCCCGTGTTGCAACAATGGATTTACGTGCTTCACGAAGTACGACGGGTCTTGGGACCAGAAGAGCAGCCCAACTTGCGTCGGGTGGTAAATGTGGGAGTACAGGACGTGCGGGATTTTCTTGCTGGTCAAAATCAGGTGGAATTGACGTAAAGTTTCTTCCGAGGAGAGCTGGTTTGCCGCAGTGAAGTGGTCTGGAGTGCTCGCGCCATGTAGGTCGTAGACCAGCAGCTGCATCCAGAGTCTGGGTTGATAATGATGGTAGTATAAGTTGACGTTGATGAACTTGAAATACATAGACCAATATTAGCTGCGTGGTGAAAGAAAAAAACTTCAAACCAAAGGCTACCACTGAGCGATCATTCAACTACATCTTCAGATCGACGATGATCAGCTACAACGGAAGTAGAACGTACTTCTAGTTCCACCTACTACCTGTAGTCTACCGCATCCCCGTTCCCGCCCCGCTCTTTCACGTCAATCTTGTGCTTTCCCCGCATGATTTCCGCAGCCGTCCTGTGTTTTTTCTGCTGTATCTGCCCCCCTCCTCGCAGCATCAGCGCGTTGGCTAGGCGCTCGTAAAACCGGGCGGGGCCCGCGGGGGCGGTGCTAGTAGCACTTGTTGGTCGGCTCTTTTTGTGGATGACCCAGACGGTTAGTACCATCGTAATGAAGGTGACCGCGAGGAGCTTCGGATTCTTTTCGATCGACGAGTCGAAAAGTTGGAACGGTTCTAGTTGGTTGCCCGACATCTTGATGAAGGAGGTGGTGCTTCTTCCTTTATTCGGTAGGAGGAGGATTTGCTGTGCTAGTGAAAAATCTGCGCCAGTGATAAAATCTTGGGTAGCGACGATGAAAAGCGAAAACATACAACAATGCAGAAGGAAATGAACAACAAAGGATGGACGTGAGCCCTGAGATAGATACGATGAAGTAGAAGACAAACACGGAGGTAGTTCGAGCTTGCAGGGCGGCAATCGGCTCAACTATCTCACAACACCACCGCGACGATTGAAGGCGCAACACGGACAAAAAGCAAAACGGCAACGCTTCTTGCCTCTAGCACTAAGAGTATGAGTAGAGCGATCTCGACGTGTCTCTGGAAAGGCAGCGCCTGTGGATTGTCGGGTCCTTGCACGAACAAGATGAAGATCAAGAAGATGCAGGGCGCCAACGTATAACTGTTTCACCCTGCCCCAATGCGGGCATATGCCGGGTAGACGTGCGGGCTCACTGACGAGGGCAACGGCCCTCGCGGATCGATGCATGGACTGACAAACTAACATACACAAAGCGGCGAGCGGCAGCGGGCTCTGAATCTGTCGCCGCGCCATGCCCAAAAAAGAAAGCGCCGCCCGCGAGGGGGCGTGCGGAGGATCGGTGGGAAGCGAACCAGGGCGGGGGGCACGCCTGCGACAGAGAGGGCGCCCGACCGAACTAGACGAGCCAACCGGGCCGCCGACGGACGGACCAGCCACAGCGGCCAGCCGGCGCGCCAAGGAAGCAAACCCCGAACCCCCAGCCGGGCGCGGGCCTTCTGCGCTAGGTAGAGCCTGCGCTGGCCGGCGGAGCGCGAACAGGCGCGGGGGGCGCTTGCACGGCGGAGAGAACAGCTGCGGCTGCCGAGAGATGCGCGCTGGCGCCGCCCGCCTGTGCCTTACTTAGGGGCGTGCGCCTCGGCGCCCGCGGGCGCCAAAGAACCCCGCGCGGAACTGGTCGGCGCTGTCCAAGTCGATGTCCCGGAGCATCGGGGCCGCCTTGTTTATGTTCCTCATCTGCGTCATCAAGTGCGAGGGCCCGCCGGCCCATTTCCTTGGGCCCGGGCATGGGCGCAGAGAGAAAGATAGAGCCAGGGCCGCCGCGGCCTAGGTTGCGGCTTTTTTGCGCGGGGCCCTGCCCCACTGCCCGCACGACCGAGAATGGAAGCGCCGGCCCGCGCCCGATGACCGCCACAAATGGATACAGAAAAACGAACGCGCGGGCGAAAACACAGCGAGCGGGAGAATGGGAAGCCGGCACGCCAATACATCGCGACCAATGCCTTGGGCCTGAGCGACACATCGGCCGTCAGCTCACACACTGCGCAAACATGCGGCCGGGCCCAATCGCCCAAACAAAGAGCCACGCCCCGGGAAGGCCTGCAGGATGGAAATCGACCGCCCACAGGCGCCACAACCCAAGCAGCTCGCACTTTGCCGGCGCTAAGAACTGCCCCTCTGACTTGTATGCGCGCCGACCCAAATCCCTGGGCAACCTCCTTGGGAACCCTGGGACCCCCTTCCGGTCGTCTCGGCGGAAGCGGATCCACGTCGTTCCATCGTCTACGAACTGGACAGCCCCGCGCCCAGCCATCGCGGGGAGTAAGGTCGCGCCGCCGTTTATCATGGCACACACGTGCCCCGGCGGCAGCATTTCGGCCGGGCCCGGCAAGGCCCAGCGGGCGGCAAACACGCCCGGGACGGCGACAATCCTGGGCCCTCGGTCGCGCCGTCGTATATTTTGGGCGCGGGCGGGCGCCAAACATGTGGCCGCCCCGACCCGGGCCAGCTGGCAACGCAAGGCAACAACGGACGGCACAGGTCTCCTGCGCTAAACCTAGCCGAGTTTTGCCATGGTTCCACAACAAGAACGAACGAAGCCCACACGCAGGACATACAATGGCCGACCAGTACGATGCTGATCCTTCAGGAGAACAACAAACCGTCGAAAGGTCGACGACTTGAGTGTCGTCGCAGGAAGGGTGAAAAACAGTAGCAGTTCCCTCGTCTTGCTTTATTGCTTTATTTCCAATAAAGTCGTGGCAATTATTTCTCGTATTTCGATTCGTGGTTCGGGGGCCTTCAAAGGGTACTTTTTTCGTAGACACAACGGTTATCGGACGACCAGCGCCAAATATGGGAAAATCGGTTGCAAAAAAAGCGGAGCGCGAGACACGAATCTATTTGCAAGAAGGAATACAGCAGAATCTCGGTTGTGCCGCCTTCTGTCATAATACGACAAACAACAACATCTAGCGTACATAACATCTATGCCTCGAAGTCGAATCATATGATCAGAGTTATAATTAATGTCGGTTCGATGTAAACTATCAATTGCAAGGTACAGGTTATTGTTGTATATCAAGATGAAACAAGTTGAAGTTTTTTGCAGCTTCTATATTTCAGTCGAAAACAAGAAGGCCCTGGTGCTCGCTATCCTGTCATCTACTCGTTCTCTGCGTCAGCTGCTGCTTCTAGCCAACTATGTTCTATTCAAACGGGGTGGCCTTCGCCTTTCGCATGACTGCCACTAAAATTTGTACCCGTCTGAAATGTTCGGAAACCACTCGAAAAATACGTCGTAAGATTGGACTGAGGCATGATATCGTCGAGGCGGTCTGTGAACACTCCCTGTGCTGGCAAAACAGAGGTAAAAGAATGTAGGGCTTACTTGGCTAAAATCTAGAAAGTCATGGAGAAAACAGTGGCTACCTAGTTCGAGATATATGCGTGGTTGATATTATCTGTTTCGTTGTCCCGAAGAAGTATAGTAATGGTTGGCCTAATTTCATACTGGTGTGCTCATAGGATTCTGAAAGTCATTTTCTATCTACGGAACGAACCGACTTCGTTCTCTGGATGCGATTTCTCTCGTCTTGCTGCGGTGGTCATGTGGTAGTGTATGAACCGTGAAATTTGAAACAGCAGAAACAGATGCGCTTGAGAAGATGAAACAAGAAAAAGTGACAAAAGAATCTTCGAGAAGGGTTAAAAATTTGAATCATACAAGACAAACTTTTGCGTCGCTCCTTTTCGAGTAAGTATATCAGTTATTTTCAAGTGTCGTGATATTCCGCAAGCGTTGCATTTGTAGCGTCTCCAGCTGCTCGCATCCGCCGCTAGACTTTTCAAAATATCCAATGGGCAGTTCAACAAGATTCAAAAACTCTACTCCTAAATCGGACGCTTTCATTCAACATCGAAGCATATCCATATCTCGCATACACGCGTAACTACTAAAAGCTCACTGGGCAGCTGCACCAGCATCGGCAGCTGTTCTAAGAGCTTCAAATTTATTCCTTGTCATGAAACAGATCGAATGAATCCGTGAAGGTGAATTATGCTAGTATGTGGAGGCGAGAAAAAGTACTTAAAAGTATACACTTGAGCGGATGTTTTGGGTCCCGCATGACCTTGCGATAGAAGCAAAGACGCAGAGACCTGCTATAATTTTCGCCAATGTTTATTGTTATTCAAGATTCATGATCTCAATATAAATGCATACAATGGGAGATAGAGACGCGGCACTCTTTAGCACCGATGAAAAGCTCTATACGTGCGAATAATACATCATGATGTAGTCGAAGGCAATTGTTCATAAGAGGTGAAGGCTTTATTTCATCCGATTGATATTGAAAAAGTCTACTTCATTTGTCGTTGTACCCGTGATTTTGTGGTCCCCACCACCACCACCACCTTTTATCTTATTACAACCTAGTATTTATTCATCTCACAGAAACATCTTCTTGATCGCATCCCAGTTTTCCAGCACCAGTTATGGCGTTCTCAACTGTTACATTCTCAACTGTTACATGAATTTGTGATGCAAGAATGGGAAAAGTGATAGGAGAGATCTTGCGCGTCTTGCATGACAGGTTTGGCGCCGATTATCAGCCTGCTTGGCCCTCTGCGAATTTGTCATGCGAAGCAGCTTGATGGTGTAGATTATGAAGGCAATTCTGCATGACAAACCATGTAACAGTTGAGAATGTAACGTTTGAGAGCCCCATACCAGTGTCATTTTCCGCAGCAGGATGTGGTCCTATCCTGTGCAAAAGTATCGCAGTCGTGTAAGTGCAAGTCTTGCATTACAAATCTTTCTCTGAAGGCAAATCCGCATTACAAATTCTATTCCTCATGCTGAGGAAATTTGTAATGCATGACGTCGCCTCGGTAGTGTCGTGGCCTCGGTACGCCACTACAAGTTGGCGCACCGAGGCTAGAAGAGGGCTCTTTAGGACGCGCATACAAAATGGCGCACCGAGGCCAAAAATGCCCGTTTTTCGGAATGGCCGCCTCGGTGCACCGAGGCGGACGGCCTCGGTGCGCCAAATTGTAGTCGGGAACAAAGCAGCAGACGGGCGGAACACAACAGCAGAAATGGAAAAAAGCGCTCGGGGCGCGGCGGTGCCAAGATTGTTTTTTTTGGGGTGAGACGGTGAGACACGTGAAACAAATTCGATGCTGTTGCCGTGCGTTCGAGGTAGTGCTCGTCGCGCGACGCCGCGAGCAGAAGCTCCCGCGGAAGGCAAGGGGCGACGCAGGCGCGGGCGTGTGCGAAGCGAAAAAACGCACGCGAAATCGCGAAGCACGCGAGCGCAGAGAAAATGGGGGGGGGCGGGGGGGGGGAGGACCGGGGGCCCATCGGCTAATTCGCGAGGTCACGCCGCGGGCCTTGATGGTGGGCAGAAAAACAAAACCCGTACCCTTGCCCGCGTCCGAGGGCAAGGTAAAAATAAAACGCAGGAGGCGAAGGCGCCTGCGCCACCTGGGACAGGTGTGCGATGGGACGTTTTTGCGCGCCGCCTCGGTGCGCCAAAATGTATTGTGAAGGCGCGCCGCTACAATACCAATTTTGTAGGTGGGCAAAAAGACATATTTGGGCGGGCTCGGTGCTGCCATACGTTACAAACCGCACCGGGCTCGGTGCTGCTTTTTGGCGGGTTTTCTCAATGAAAAAAGCGCGAAAATTGTAACGCCCCACATACGATTTGGCGTACCGAGTCGTATGTGCGTACCTAGGCCACGTCATGCATTTATACGAGTACGATACTTTTGCAATGCATAGGTCCGACCGGGAAACCAAATCCACGATCCGCGGCACCTATCAAATGCAAATATCTCTGGGTGTGGAAGATTGCTAGGTTTGTCATGCATATTTTGCATGACCCAAGAAGTAGACGCCTGTAATGCATTATCCAGCATCACAACATTTGAGAGGGCTTCCTGATGCTCATTCCGCATGAGAAATGCCACCTCCGCGTATTACAAACTAGACTGTTCTTGCTGGTCACGCAATACAGATTTTTTCAGAATCCAAAAGCAGCATCACAAGTTGCAACCTTCCAGACCCAGACACATTTGCATTTGATAGCACCCCGTTGCCCGACTCCAGATCGGCGATTGGTAATCGCTTCACCTTCTCACTGACCCAGTACACCAGTGGCGCGCCGATCGTCACCCGAATCACCGTCAACGCATGTTTGTTGTCCCAATTCGGCTGGAGTTGCACCGGCTGCGCGATGTAGCACTTGGAGGCGAGAATGTCGGAAAGGTTTTCGATCACGTGTGAACCGTAGGGGCCGGGTAAAATCACCGTGGTGTCGTTTAGGGTGGATTTCTGCTCGTCGGTCAGGGAAAGCTCGAACTTGGACAAGTCCATCGACATCAGTTTGTGCAATTTTTTCAACTCATCTAACCCCAACCGTTGCTTGTTCGAGACGGAGTTCTTCACGGGACCGCGGCAAATCAACGAAATGATCGTGTTGCACCACATCATGCCCTGATAGAAGTTTAGTATAGCATTTATGCATCACAAACGGGTATCATAGGTTTCTCATCATCTTCATCTTCAGTAGTACTTACTGCAGCATGATCACAAAGTCATGCTCTATTTGCAGCAGATTGCTACTTCTACTCATTCAGACTGGGTGGATACGCAGGCGCAGTAAAGAAAACATAATTACTAAACAATACCGCGTCCTGTTCTTTCGTGGTCTCCGTTCCCTCATTCTCCCCGTTAGTACAAGCAACCCCAGCTGTGCCACTAGTTGCCCCAGCTCCTACCGCCAACTGTCCACTCCTGGGCCTCGGTAGGAACATGTTGTGACCACCACCACTACTGTGAAAATCTCCCCGGGGGGAATTCGACACAAACTCCCTTTCCTCTTCGACGCACTCCAGAAACGGCGATTTCAAACCCTTCACGATTTCGCGGACGGACTCCACCCAGGTTTTCAGGATGTTGTCGCGCAAGGGTTCCGGAATTGCGTGGTACAGTTTGATTTCGTTCAGCGCCATCTTCCACCGCAGCACCACTCCCCAATTCAGCATGCGGGCGACCCCGGTCGTGGTCTTCTTGATGCAAGACCGCATCTTCGGCAAATCAGTATGCAGTGCAAAAGCATCGCACTCGTACCAATCGCGTTTATGCATTACAAATCTTTTTGGAAAGGCAAATCCGCATGACAAATTCAATTTGTAATGCTAAGTCAATTTGTAATGCAATTTATACTAGTACGATAACTTTTGCAATTCATAATCAGTAGATAATAGTGATTCGTCCATGAAGAGCGGGAAGTGCTTCAACTGGAACCGCAAATCTTCGTCGTTTTTTCCGCTGTGCTCACCCCAAATATCCTCGCACGATTCCAATTCCTTGCTGTAGCACAAGGGCAACAGCACCGCACCGGAGAACGGCGGACCGCCGTAGAACTTGCTGCCCGTGGTGAGGACGATGTATTCCTGGTCGAGAAACGCTCTCAACGCGCCCTCCTGCATATGAAAGTGCACAACTACTCCCCGTCCACCTCATTAGTGATGCGAAAACCCAAATCCACACTGTGCCTGCTGTTGCTGTTGGCACTGTTTGCATGACAAGTTCTGGCAGGAGCACAAATGGCACTACAACGCTGTGCAAATTTGTCATGCAAAGCCTGCATTTTTGCTGACGGTTGTATTGCTGTTCATGCCATACAAATGAAGGGGAGGGGGAGCTATGTGCACTCTCATACTGCAACCTCCCCTGGCACGCGTCAATCACCGGGATGATCTTCTCCCGGTATGCAAGAAAAAAACTGCGTAAGTGTAACTTTGTGCTGTAGACGATGCAAGACATTTACAGCTGTCATGCTGGACATGCATCAGAGGCTGTTTTCGTACGTGTTTTCACTGATACTAGCTACGCATGACAGATTTCCTCTGGCATGCAGAGCAAACTTGTGATGCTGTTCCTCCAAGAAAGTTACTTACACTTACTGTTACTATACACAGTTTTTTCTTTGCATACCCGGCCGAACGTCTCGATTAGTTCCTCCACGATGGATATCACAAGAAAAAAGTGCTACAGTTACACATTTGTTGTAAATTCAGCATCACAGAGTTGCTCTGCATGGCGAAGAAAACTTGTAATGCGCAGACTATAAGGGAAAACACGCACGATCACGAAATAATCAGGCTGGCAAGCATTTCCTGAATGACAGAGGTTGTCTGTCTTGCTGGTATTGCATCAGAGTGTGTAACCGTAACACTTTTTTCTCGCGATAATCGACAACGAGGGAATCAAATGGCCGGTTTTCGAGCCAGCGACCACGTGGACGATGACACACTGGAAATTTTGCTCGATCAACGCGTTGGACACACAGTGTTTCACTTCCTCGTCCATTTCCTTCTGCGTGAGCAAATGCCCGCCGCGGTTCCGCATGTAGACCTCCATGGCCTCGACCTTCGGGAAGGATTCCGGCAGCTGAAACACGTTGTTGCCCGTTTTCACGACGGAGACCGACCCTGACTGCTTCGAGGCAGAAGGACTGTTGTTGTTCGCGAAAAGAGCACTGGTCTGTTTCGTGCTGTTCCCACCAAGAGCTGGTAACCGGACTTCTTTTGGACTGATGTTGGAAAAGAATTTCCCCTTCGCGGCGTTCAACGTGCCGGAGCCGACCTCCCCCGCGCCGGACACGATCGTCAGAATTCCGTTGCCGAGGTCGAACTCGTTTTCGTTCTCCTTCTTCTTCTTCAACAACCGGCAGATCGCGATTAACAAGGGAAGGTACTCCGCGTCGGAACCCGAGGGGCAAAGGGTGATACTGTTCGAAAACTTCGGCAACTTCCAGATGGACCGCATTTGGTCCCGAATGGAGTCAATCATTTCCATGTACTTCGTCCTGCCCTCGGAAGAATTCTCGTCCATCTGGGCTTCGAGCATATCAAATGCAAAAGTGTCTGGGTCTGGAAGAATGCAACTTGTCATGCTGTTTTTGGACTCTAAAAAAATTTGTATTGCATGACCAGCAAGACGGGTCCGGTTTGTGCTACACGGACAGGACATTTCTCATGCGGAAGGTGCATCAGAAAGCCCTCTAAAAGTCTGTGACGCTAGGTCATGCATTACAGGCATCATGGATCATGAGAAATATGCATGACAAACCCGGCAATCTCCCAGACCCAGACATTTTTGCACTTGATAGAGCAGCTCCGCGACTAATGATTCCCCGACTTGGAACGTGTAATCCGTGACGCAATTGCTCGTGCACGAGCTCCGGTGAATCCCGCGCGGTTGCGGAATTGCGGGCGTGTTGTACTTGTTCACCCCCTCTTTCGTCAGAATCAGACGATCATCTCCCCCAGACACCAGGAAGTCCAAGGTGATTCGCTTGGACAACGACGGCGTTGTGTTGTTGATGTTGTAACTGGGCGCCCGGTATCCTGTGCAAAAGTATAGTACTCCTCGTAGTCATGCATTACAAATCTCGTTCCCACGGCAAATCAGCATGACAAATTGCATTTGTCATGATGAGGAAATTTGTAATGCAATTCATACTACTAGTATGATGCTTTTGCAGGTCATACCCGGTTCAAGTGCTCCACCAGCAGATTCTCCTGCGGGGGCACAATGGTCAAATGTTCTTGCGGTAGCCTTTGCGGTGCGGGAAGGGAATTCAAGTACCGGTCCAACATTGGGGCGATAGGGACTTGTTGCCCGACATTGTTGTCTTGCTGATCTGCAGGGGTGGTTACTCCCCGTTGAATGTTATTCATCGCCCCCGAAGTGTCGCAGTAGAAGAAGTTGGTTTCTAACGCAGGTGGATTGGCGGCGTTGTTGTTGTTTTTTGAATCAGATAATTCCTGTTTCTCTTTCTCAACCGCCCCACCGCCCGGAGTGGTCACTGTCACATCCGGACTCGAGCTCTGCAGCCGGAGCAACCCTGCTTCCGATGGCATTATGCATTACAAAAGTGCCGTACTAGTATGAATTGCATGAGACATTTTTTCAAGAAGAAAACTGGAATTTGTAATGCCGGTTCAGGTAAAAAGAAACAAGGTTTGTCATGCGTAGCTGCAATCTATACGAGTACGATACTTTTGCATTTCATAGGCGTGGTGTTTTCGCTGTTGCTGAAATTGGAGGAATCTGCCGTGTGGAGCAACGAAGCCGTCTCCAGAGACTGAAACTGATTTACATCCTGCTTCTTCTGCTCTTCCAGAAACCTCCGTCGGAACCAGCTATGCATTCCAAATCTGTCTGGGTCTGGACGGTTGGAACTTGTCATGCTAGCTTTCCATACCTAGGAGACCTGTATTGCATACTTAACCAACAGAAGTCGCAGCCTCTTTTGTACGGGAAGCCACGCAGTTTCTCATGCGGATTGCCAATGAGAAAGCGTTCTGGAAAGTTGTCATGCTAGGTTGTATTCGGAGCGGTTTCCATCATCCACATTTTAGCATCACAAGTTTCCAGACCCAGACAAATTTGCATTTGATACCCGCCCGGGGTTTTCAAATCCGACATTTTGTTGTTCGCGAAGGTGCAGTATGAACTGCAAAAGTACCATCGCACTCGTAGTAATTGCAGTCACGCATTGGAAATCTTTTTTTTAAGGTAAATCCGCATTACAAATTTTATTTCTCATCATGCTGAGGAAATCTGTAATGCATTTCGACGAGTACGATACTTTTGCATTTCATATGCAGCTGCCATCGTTCGCCGTCGTCGTGCCAAAAAGCTCCTGCTGCCGGCCCAGCGAGGGGCAGGAGGGCGACCGCTTCAAAGCCGAGGACTTGCGGATCGTCATTTTTACGAGATCGTGGTTGTGGTTCGGCGTCGTCCACCTATTTATCTAGTGCTCGAAGCCAGAAAAATCTATCCGGCAGCAGGTCGTGCTACAACGAACTTCTATTCTGGGAGTAGTATATCCTATTGAATTTGTCGAGCATGACAGGCGTCCGATGACATCAACATCTAGAAAGACCTTTAATATTAGGTCTAGTGGTCTGTGAAAACCAAAACTGAAACTTGTTGCTTAGGCTAATGCTGTTCCAGAAAATCTTTATGCCTTAAGCTTGCTAGAGATGGAGTAGACACAGCTATCCCCAGCAACGGTACCAATTATTTACAGAGTTGAGGTTTCTCATGAAGATCGTGAACTTCCGCGTGTAGACGACAACAGATGAAAGAAATGCTGCATTCTCTAAACGTAAATCAATACTTGTCGTCGATACACTTACACCACAACACAACACCACCACTAGAAAAGCTGGAAAAAATGTTGCGTGTTGATATCGAGATAAACCACTACCGCAAAGAACAAAATTGAAAGCGGAACAAGCACATGGGAGATCTAGTACGTCTACGTACTCCTACAATGCGCGGGGTAGAAAAAGGGATTGGATAAATATGGCCAGAGGATGTTAGTTATGGATTGGGTAGTGTCAGTGTGTCACTTTCGTAGTTGCAGAAAAATCATGCACAAGTAGAATCTTCCATGGACCACTACAATTCGCTCAATTTCTTTACGTCGATGGACAATGTTCTTCAAGTTCATGCAGCTCGTCTCTCATCGATCCTTATCGAAGCAAAGCGAAAACTACGTAAATAAAAATAGGCCGATCATGATATTGTCTTCCTACTCATGTTCAAATGAAACCGAACAATCAAAGCACGGTAGCTTTTCTTTAATTTCATACACGACAGAATCAACTTGAAGCCTTCCTGCTCCATAACACACGACCGCTGTAGTAAAATTCGTTTTTTTTTCGAAGTCAAGTTCAACTTATTTCCTGTCTGAGGCAAAAAAGAAGCCCTTCGACAAATAGAATCCACCTCAATTATAAAGCTTCACTTTCTTATTTCTCCGCTCGTCGGCCGAATGGCTTACTTGTTCCTCAACACCGATCATGAAAAATACAATTTCCATTTCGAAATTTTTAAAATTACTGAAGCCGAATAGATTGCACTTGCAGAAGATCTAGCAAGGAGTTGTTGGAGGTCTCTACTGTCGAGCGCGTCGCTGACACGAAACTCTGGCGGGGCTCTCGAACAAGAACTACTTACCCTTGCTCACTTCCACATGGAATCATACTTAAAACGCACATGATCTACACAATAAACCGAGTTCACTCATCTACTCGGTTCATGTTTCGTCAATATTCTTTATTGCGGTAGTCCTAGTCGTAGGTAGTGCAGTGTGGTGCGGTAGCCGCGGCAGTCGCAGGCACGACAGGACTAGTACTTACAGAGCGTTTGCTAATGCAAATGCTATCGCTAACGGATAATCAAAACGGAAATCGCTGTCCAAAAGATGTCTATGACTAAGACTTCAGCTCATTTTTAATTAGTATTGGTCTGCATCAAATTCATACTCGCAAAGCGCACAACAAGTATACTTAATTAGTCCCTCAACATTTTTAATATTTTTAATTTTTTCTGAAATTGCGACGCTCGCCATCATCTGGCGCGGCCAACCAAGAAAATTAATTGATGACAGCGATTGTATAAAATTTTTCCCAAAATTTAACATAGGCGTCGTGTAGTCAGAGTTAGACTCGACAAAATTCAAACCACGACTATAAAGCTTGGAGGTGGAGTTATTTTGCAGACTGATGTAGAAAGAGGAGCTACAACACTTATCTAGTGTTTTTACAACGACGAACCGCGCTGGGACCAACACCCGCAAAAACAAAGTGAAGCTATAACACAGTCAGCAGCCCCCAACTAGAATACAATATCCGCTGCCCCCCTGCCGCAAAATCAAAAAGCTGTACCAAACAAGCGGAAAACACAGATGCAAAAGAAGAGAACTAAAACTCCAGACTAGAACAATCCAAAATAGGGGGTAACAACTGCAGCAAAATTTAGAAAGTGAAACTACAGGAAGGCGAGCACGTAGTGAAACTACAGAAAGTAGAACTGCTTCTGCTCCGCCTCAATTTCACTCAGCATTGAGTTTTTTGGTAGATTTTACCTAAAGCAACCCCAAGAATCTTCAAGCGTATTCATTGAGAAGATGATGACCGCTCTATTTTTCCTGTGTTTCAACGTAGAAACTAGTAACCAACAGGACAATAAAGTAGAAAAGAACCTCCAGAGCGGCGCTACAGCAGCACCTACACAGGAAAGTGTTACGTTTTGCTTTTCCCCTATAATTTCAACGCTTTTTTACTATTGCTTTATTATCCTTTTGGTCTTTCATTTCAAGAAGATATCACTACGCAAAAAAACCCATTGTGGTCTGACGGCATTTTTAATCATGATTGGCAGTAAGGTAACATAATTACCCCTCGTCGCCCTATTTCCAAATATTTGTTTCATGTGGCCTACTGCCCAAGTGAAAATAGAAGAACCTTCCACCCAGCTTCATAATCATAGTATTTTTCAGTTTTCATTTTTCCTGTTATGCTATTCAAGACCATGATCCCCAGCCCGTAAAGAATCCGTATAGACTTTTTTTTATTCCTGCTGTGTCGTGTACTTTACAAAACAGGGAAGCCATGATCCTCGCTTAAGGATAATGCTGCTCCCTCGAATATTTTTTTCTGTAGCTACCAAAAGAGTCTCTTTAGTGCGACTCATCGCACACCCTCGTCGCTGATAAAAAAGTAGAGAAGCAGCGTCTCAATGCTACCGATTAAAAAGTAGAGAAGCAGAAGCAGTACATTAGCGTCAATTCTATAGATTGATAGAGATAGTGATAATTATCTTTTACACCCTCCTTGCAAGTCGTTCAATGTTTAAAGACTTTTGTCTTCTGAAGACCTAGTGTCGCGCGGAGTCTGGAAGAAGAACAACCTATTTCTGCTATAAGCATACGTATAAAGAAGAAGAAAAAACAATACAAGAGTAATTCGTATTAGTTGCAATCAGATGTAGTTGTTGAGAACTTACTTAACATTGCCAGTCCTCATTTGATAGAAGCATTTAGTATAAAGATAAACAAAATCCAAGTAGGTTCTAAATAAAAGATTCGAGAATTCATAAATTTCATATTGATTTTTACGGCCAGCATTTGCATTCTTTCAGTTTTTACTGATGAAAGTACGACTGATCCCGATTCTTGTCCCGATTGCTCCCCCGCGGCGTGCAAGCTCCGGATACGTTGCTTCTGGGCATCATGCTGTTTTCGGAGTTGTAATTTTTGCCGTTCCAATTTTGCTCCTGTTGCTGCCTGCTTGTTTCTTGGTAGTACGAGAATTGTGGTCCACCACGACCTCCACCTCCAAACGTAGGGCTATTTTTCGCACGACCTCCTTTATAATTTTTCCCGACACTGTAAAAATTGGAATCCAACTCCGAGGTGCTGCACGATACTCCTTTGTAGTAATGATGTGCAGTAGACGTCGCCCGCCCTACAGCTGGTTGTGGATGTAGTTCTTGTGAAACAAAATTATTCAGGGGCCGCACTCCTGTTGGTCGTGGAGCAGTACTAGTAGAATTAGAAGCCATGTAATTATTCCGATCGTCGTAAAAATTGTCAACATCGCGCGACTGCTGCTTAGAACTCGTCGTCCACGACGGCTGCTGATAGAAGTGGTTGTCCTGGTCATGGTGGTACTGCTGCTGCTTGTTCATCTGGTCATGCCCCTGGTCGTGTCCCTGCCGCCCCCCGAATCCACCTGGATAGTTGTTCACATGATCATCCAACGGCGCCGCCATCGCAACTCCTGCCGCGCTATGTTGGGTATTCTCATTTCCATATGGTGTCGAGGGTACTGCTTGTTGTATGATCGGGTAATTTGAACATACTGGCCCACCACGACCCTTGTTCAACATCTGGGGCCCGACGAGATGGTCGGTTTGCAGCTTGTGCATGTGCAGCCCACCGCGCCAATATTCCGCACTTCCACGTGGCTGTGCCATGACTGCGACACGGTCGGCGAAGGATGGTCGTGCTCTTGGCAGAGATATGGATTCATCAGAGTTGAAATCGACAAAGTTGAAATAATTTGCCATGCATAAAATGGATGCCAGTTGGAACCCAGTTTCCAAGTGGCGCATGACAAATTTCGGCGGTCCCTAAATCCAGTTTGTCATGCTGTTTAGGCAAAGAATAGTGATTTAGATTTTCTCATGCTACTTTAGCAGCTCGAGCTGTAACCCCAAACAGGCTTACAATCGGCCTCACTTGCCTGCTCTGCAACACACGTACCTCGGGTCATGCATTTTATGCATTACAGATTATTTCAACTTTGACGATTTCAAACCTGACAGTTCCATAAGAGAAGGATCAGAAGTATCTGCTGTACCACGAGGACCGTCGTGTATGGAGGTGTCAGAGTTGAAATCCGCAAAGTTGAAATGATTTGTCATGCATAAAATGCGACACAAAGACTGACTCTATTGCTGAAGGCGCAAGGGAGGCAGATTCTAGTGCTGGTAAGGGTCAAGAATTGGGCTGCTGACTAGCATGACAGGGAGCAGCCATCTTGCCCTAAACAGCATGACAGACGTGCTTCAGAGGCCAGGAAAATTTGTCATGCACCGATTGGAAACTGTGGGTCGAACTGGTATAGATTTTATGCATCACAAATTATTTCAACTTTGTCGATTTCAACTCTGACACATCCATATCGTGGTCTTCCCCGCTACAAGTCTGTAGTTGTCCCGGAAGATGATGTTCATGATGCAGTTGTCCCGGATCTTGCTCTTGGTGCACGACCGCGTTTTTGTTTTTGAGCAGGTTGTCGTCCTGTTGGAGGTAAGAAGTACTAGACTGTGGAGCTCCTCCTGCGGCCATCGCCATGTTGTCCCCGCCGCGCGGCACGCCATCTCGTCGCCCAGCATCTTCGCGGACGACGACAGCAGGTCGTGCTGTGGGGGCAGCAGCAGCTCCTGTGCTGGCACAAGAACCGCCTCCTCCACTAGAAGCGGGAGCAGGAGATGAACACACCTTCTTCACTGCGGCGGCCGGAGGTGGACAAGAAGTAGGTGGGGAACAGGAATTCGCATGATCGGCATCCCGGAGCATCCGCTCCACCAAGTTTCTTTTGCTGGAAGAGATATTCTCCGGGTGGGCACCAGTACCAGCCGGTAGTTCCAGCTCGTGAGTTCCCTCAAATAACTGCTTGCTGCCTGATACTTGATTTTCGTTTCCTGGATTATTTTCGAGGTCGATTTTCAGCCTATTTGATGTTCCTCGCGGCCCAGGTCTCCATCTCATCTGCTGGCTCGTCCCGGCACGCACAACCTGCTCCGCATCGTATTCCACCAGCGTTTCGACCCGATCCAGCAGCTCCGTGACCGCTTTGTGCACGGTGAAGCTGAGTAAATGCTGGTTCCTATTCAGTTCTTCAACAGTCCGGGTTGGTGGGGACGACGACGACGAGGTGCTTAAAATTGTTCCAGGAACTCCCGCCGCATTGGGGGTCGACGTCGTCGTAGCCGTGGTGGATGTTGTTGTAATACCCTTGTCTACAACAACTGGCGCAGCAGCAGCAGCGGTTCTAACCGGCTCCCCAAACCGGTCGAATTGCGAAGTCAAAACGACGTCCGACACGGCAACGCGCTTCTTGTTCGAAATCTGCGCGCCCAGCCTGTTTTCGGCCTGCTCCTGCGTGATGTGTATCCAAGAAAAAAACTGCGTATAGTGTAACTTTCTTTGGCTGACAGCATCACAAATTTGCTCTACGTGTTGACAGAGAAAACCTGTCATGCGTGGCTCGAAAGGGAAAACACACACGAAAAGAGGACTTCATGGTTGTCTGGCATGACAGGTGTAACTCTGTTGCATGGTCTGCATTACAGAGTTACACTTACACAGTTTTTTTCTTGCATAATGTGATCCCGTGCCATAATCCGCTCCACCTGCACCTCCCGGTTACAGAAGACCGACCAGATATGAGAGTGCGCAACTACTCCCCCTACAACTGCCCCTCATTTGTCATGCAAAAACCCAAATCCAGTTGTTACCTATACCTCCTTGTGGCACCGCGTGGATGACAAATTCCGCCGATGGAACAAGTTCCAAACAGTACTACACTCGGCGTATGAATTTGTCATGCAGCACCGGGTCCACCTGTACTGGTTTATTCTTTTTGTCATGCTCTTCATGCAATACAACATATCAGGGGGAGCGGGAGCAGTTCTTGTGCACTCTCATACCAGACTTCGTCACAGGGCCACTGGGCCTCCAGCAACACAGCAGCGTCCAGAACCGCGACAACTATGCATTGCAAAACTACTCGTACAAATCGTATTTATGCATCACAAATTTCTTTGTCAAGTTAAACCCGCACTACAAATTCCATTTTTAATGCTGAGAAAATTTGTAATGCAATTTATACTAGTACGATTATAGTACTTTTGCATTGCATAACAATGCGATTGCTGCAAAACTGGAGTGCGGTTTTCCAGTTGCGTTTATTCTTCTTGGTGTTCGCCGATGTTGCAGACGGCTGATTGCTTTCATCATCGACTGTTATTTCCGGCGCAGCGTCCTGTTGCCCTCCTTTGTTAACGGCAACAGTTACATTCCTCGCAAGCGCTTCCGCTTTTCCCAGCGCTGCTTCTGCGACCTGCATATTATCTTTGTTTATCGTGTGCAAAAGTATCGCACTCGTATAAATGCATTACAAATTTCCTCAGCATGAGAAAAAAAATTTGTAATGCGGATCGACCATAAGAAAAGGATTTGTAATGCATGATTGCAATACGAGTACGATACTTTTGCACAGGATATTGTTGCTCTTCGACCGACTCCGTTGCTTGCTGGTGCCACGTATCAAGTGCAAATATGTCTGGCTCTGGAAGATGATTGCGAGATTTGTCATGCTTGTCTAGCATGACCAAAAAGTTTGTGACGCGTGTCAAAGAAGAGACCCTTTTGCCTGTCATGCAAAAACGCAGTTTGTCATGCGAAACACGCAACACAAAGAAGCGCAGATATTTTTCATGCTTGGCTGTGCAACATTACAGAGCGTTCACTATTCCCAACGCAGCATTACAAGTTTCCAGACCCAGACACTTTTGCATTTGATACCACGGTTGCGGTCAGTAACCAGGGAATTCCGTTGGGAAGCGGATTTTTCTTCTTGCAGCTGCCTGTAGGCACACTCAAACTCTTCGACCTGTGGTGAAGTTTTTGAATTTTATCAAGGTCTGTCATGCAGAGCCGGCATTAATATCAAAAAATGCGGTTGGAGGTTGAGGTTGTGATGCAAACATAGCTACTTGATGTACTACTCTCTATGCAGAACATCAAAGCTTTTTCCATCCGTACCTCCTCTGCGATCTGCAGACATATCAAATGCAAAAATGTCTGGGTCTGGAAAGAATGAAATTTGTGATGCTAACTTTCGATGATTCAAAAACCTGTATTGCATGAGGAGCAGCCGGCACTCAGATTTTTGCTATTCCGAGAAGGCATTTCTCATGCAGTATAGGTGTGAAGTTTCCTGTAAATGTGGCGAACAACAAATTTGGAAACTTTCATAGAGGTTACGATCCTCAAGCGTATTGGGGTGTTACCAATTGTGAATTCCAGTATTGCGCGTATATTGGGTTCACAAACAAGCCTGACATCGTTCCATTCAAAAATCCACATCGGTCTTCTTTTCATCTGTATCGTTTCTCATCGTCATTGCATTCAGATTAGCACGCTATGCTAGAAGCTAGTATAGTGTGTACGATACTACAACGATAGGTGTACGATGGTCCGAATAAATATGCTCTGAACGAATACCGATAGTAGTAATGATTTTTGCATTCAGACAGAAACTGGGTGTACGTCAATACCGATGACATTCCCCCGTCTCCATTTGAAATAGCATGTAAAATAGTATAAAATAGTAATTCTAGTAAATATTTTAGGTGCTATTTCGAAGATGAAATTAGAAAATCATAATGGGATACAGGCTCCTGAAATAAAAGTAAATCTGTATTGCGCATGGGATACAGCATGATAAACTTGGAGGTCAAAATAAATCTACCGTGAACAAAAATGGACGCAAAGATAAACAAGGACACTACTACAAAATCAATGGGTTTAACAGATACCCTCTATTGGTTGCGTAATAGCAGCGAGCTTCGCTGCAGACATACAAAAGTGTGCAAATGAAAACCAGAAAAAACAACAGCATGATGCGTGGAAAAACACGAGAAACAAAGGGGGTCTTAGGCAAAAAATTGAAGCAAAAAGTCTCACGGAGGGATGTGCACAAAAGAAAAAAAATCTTCAGGCAAAAAGAGTGCGGGTGAGCTTGCAACAAAAAGTGAAAAATCACAACAAAAATTGCCAAAAAACGAAAAGAAATTGTCTCAAAAAACTTACCCGCATCCGAACCATTCAGCTCAAGGCTTGGATTTAGGTGCTGACTTGGATGCGGCCAGTTGCAAACGCTTTAATGATCATCCTGGGATAGGACGCCATATGCGTGAGCTCGTCAGCAATATTGATTTCGCGCGGAATGTGGCGCACATCAATAAGCTTTTCTTTTTGTTCTTGGCGTAGCATCGCAGCATCAGACATCAAGTTCGTTTCGCGCTTCATCTTGTGCGTAGTGCCGGCTGTGCTAACGTTATCGGATGAATCGGTTAGACACAGGATAGGCGTACTAGCATCAAGAGTTCCGACTTCGACAAGCATACCCTGCAGATACTTTGCATCAGCATGCGCACCGCGCAACGCTAACAACTCAGAACCTGCGGGCGATGACGACCGCCGCGCTTGCTTGATCGATTGCCAACGCATCGGAATAGCGCGCCTAGATGGGCCCGGAGTCATCTCGCTGAGAAAAATGATAAATCCAGTCTGAGACTCGCCATCTGGTCGGCCTTTAAACGAACTGTCGCTGAAAGAGACTAGCTGAAGGGGTCCTTGCAGCTTGAAAAAATTAGTGCTAAAATCCAACCTGTGTGCTACTGTGCGCGCGACTTTGTTCAGCTTGTGGATGTCCGACCAGGTCGGATGCTCCATGACTGAACTCAAAATCGACAATGGGCATGCGATATCAGGGCGCGAACGCGTGGCCCATCGCAAATTGCCGATAAGTGCGCGGTAGGGGCACTTGCCGTCTTTGTTCTTCTGTGTGAACGGCTCACGCGATTCCGCATCAACACCATGCGGAATTGGAATTTCGACGATCTTAGAAGTGTAGTGCTCCTGCGAAAGTCGAAAACTGTGGTCGGTGTTCAGCGCGAGCTTTTGCCCGACGTAGTTCACAGGGTTGGAAAACGTCAAATCCTCTTTGGAACCAAACGAAAAAGTTTCTTCCAGGGGTGCCAGTACTAACTTTTTGAAAAGTTCACCGCCAGAATACAGCAAATCATCAACAAAAACGCACATAGTTCCAATGATACGACCGCCCTGCGGGGGCTCGTGCCGAAAGGTCGGGTCGGATTGGATTTGTGCTGCTGTGTCTTCTGTGTAAACTGGGCGGGGTGGTGGGATTAGATTGTTGTTTTGGTCCACAACAAAATAAAGCAGATTCTGGTCAGCTGTCACAGACCAGGCGCAGAGTTCTTTTAACCGCTTGAACAGAGCTGCCTGCCAGCGTTCGGGTGCGTCGATTAAACCATAGAGTCACTTTTTCAGCCTAATGACAGGCGCCTCAATGATTTTGCACTTGCGAACCGCTGCGGGTACTGTGATGTAGAGCGGCTTTTCGTTGGGGTCGAAATAGAAACCACGCAGAAACGCAGTCTCGATATCGCCACTCCCGATGTCCAATCCATGTTGCTTGGAAAAGACAAGGAACGTCTTCAAGCCTGCTTCGCTGATCATGCTGCTGTCCGTTCTTATGTCCTCAGAACCTTTTCGTGGGTCCTGAAAACCGCGAACAACCCACCTTGCTTTCACACGCTTTAGCGTGCCTTTTATCGTGTCTATTTTTAATGTCCACACGATTCGCGACTCCATGGCTCGACTTTGATCCACATCTCCCTGCGGCAACTCGTAGACATCATTGTCTTTGATGCTACCAGTTTCCTTGTTCAACGCCTTGAACGCTTCGGGCTGTAGACCATGGTCGATCAAGAAGTTGTAGGACACTTCGACATTGCCAGATTTGATCTCCTCCGGCTTAAGGGAAAGAGTCACACTGGGCAAGTCGACGCGGCGTAGACAGGCTAGCGAAAAGACAAAATCATATCCACTAACCTTGTCGCCGTGCTTCTTTCTGCTGAAAAAACCGTCTTTGGTCAAAACAAAGTGAAAAACATCGTAGCGCTTTTTCCAGTTCAAATCACTTTTGACCGTGTAGCAGTTTTTGTTGATTTTCATCAACGCAATCTCCCTGCTGGTTTGCGCTGCGAAAAACTGAAAAACTTCCTGCCCTTTGTCAACTATCACCCGATGCCCTGAGTGGTGTTCGTAGCGCTCTTTTGTCAACCTAGAAAGCAAATCTTTTTGGCTCTCATCAAGTGAAAACGAAATGTCTCCACCTGATTCCGCCGCAAGAAAAGCTTGCGCCCATCGCGCTTCGCGCTCACGGCGCCTACGTTCCGCGCGTAGCGTGCGCGGGTCGGGCTCTTCGTCCTCCTCTTCCTCAGAAGTTGCGGGAGGTGACTCAGGGGCTTGGGGCGGGGCTTTTGCTTTTGCTTTGGGTGGTGCTTGTGCTTTTGCTTTTGGTGCTTCAGCACCTTGCGGAACTGTCAAATTTTTAGTGCTAGTCGTACTGGTAGTAGTGGTAGTAGCATGCTGATCTGCGACATTCGGACTGTTACTTGAACTAGAACTAGAGGCGTTTTTAGAAAAATGAATCGACTGACTTTCGGATTGAAGATTTGCATGAGCATGCGGATTTAGTACTTGCGCATGCGATACGGACTTTGCTTTTGCTACACTGTGAGGGGCTCCCTCTTTTGGTACTGCGCTGCTGTTGGGTAGTGCTTTTGCAGCTTGTTGCCGTGCGTAGTGCTGGTAAATTGGATGCGCTGAAAACTCTAGCGATGGGATGACTCGCAACTGAGAACCACTCTTCCTCACATGATATCCAGTCGATTTCCCGTAAAGCAGGTAGATCGGTCTGCCTGCGTGTCCTTCCTCCAGCCCGATTATTTTGGTCCCTAACCAGGCTCGATCGACTTCGGAATAGTATTCCACTGCTGCTCCCGGAGTTAGTTCATCTTCCTTCGGTTTCCGGCGAATTTCCAAACGCTTCAGAAACTCCTTGTCAACTGCAACTTGTTCCAACATCTGGCGGATTTGCAACCGCTCGCGAAACTCTTCCAGAAAGGACGACTTTTCCGGAATTTGTTCCGTTTGTTGGTCCAGAAACGTGCGAACATTACTAGGCGTCCTACAGAATTCAGCCTCGAAAGGAGAAATCTTGTCGGGTAGAACGCTACTGCTCTGCAGGTTGACTGCGTTTATGACCTTTTTCAGAAGTTCGGTTCCGTTTCTCGTGTTGCCCAGGCGTCTGAGCCGAAACGTAACTTCTCGGAAAACCTTGTGTCTGCGCTCACAGATTCCGTTTTCCCAGTGCTCCTCGCTGGGAAGAAGATGGAGACTGACTCCTTCTTGCTTGCAGAAATCTCGGAGCTCGGTCGAGATGAACTGTCTTCCAGGGTCGGCCATCAAATTGCGCGGAAGAAATCCCTTTTCCTTCAGCTCCTTGAGGAAAGTGATAACATCCGCCGTTTTGACGTTTTTGGAGGGGGGCTTGTGACCTCGGGAATATCTCGAGTGGAGATCGATAGCATGCAACATCTCATTCTCTTTTGGTGCTCCGAGAAATACCGACTGAGAATAGTAATAGATGTCGAGGGCCATCCATTCTCCTACTTTTGTGGAAACGAAGGTGGCTGCTCGTGGTCTACGTGGTGCGTAGCGTGTTCGCGCCATTGTAGTTGCTATCATCCTCGCCATTGCTAGGGCTTCTACGTCTGACAGTATTCTCCAGGATACGATACCGGAACTATCTTTATCTGGAAATCCTTTACTTTCGAGAATTGCGAAACTCGTGGCGAATTTGTCTTGTCTTTGTGGCGTGTCCGGTTTTCCAGTGCTCGACAAATATTTCTTGTAAAGTGATTCCAGAATCCTCGCTCCACTGCCTTAGACGCAAGTCTGGTCGCCCTTGACGACCAGGATTCCTTTTTCCTTTTGCAACTGCTTCGGGGTTTTGCAGTTTTTCAGCTTGCAAGTTTTGTTGACAACATCGACCGCCTCGAGATCGCTGCACCCTAACAGGAACGGGGTCGCTCCCTGAACCACTCGGAAGGTTCTGGATGCTCCGAACACGAAGCAAGCGGCTTTCTGCGTGCTGGTGCTGTTGTTGCCGTCGGCAAACGCAAACTTGACCGGACTAGCCTCCTGCAAGTCGTAAGCCAGCTTGCTAGCATCCAACGTTTCTTGTCCCACCAGGCTGCTAGCGCAGCCCGTATCCACCGCCATAGACTGGGGCGATTCGAACGACAAGAAAGCAGCAGAAACTTTTTCGGTCTCTTGTTCTTCCTTCGGCTGTTCCTGTTCTTCCTCGGGGTAGTAGTCGTAGTCGTCGTTGTGGTCGTACTCACCATCCCACTCTTCGTAGGGATAGTCGTTTTCGTACTCGTCATCTTCGCCGACAGCCCCTGCTGCGTAGCGCGAAGATTTTCCTTTCCACCCGAAACGCGACTTGCCTCCTTTGCCTTTCCCCGGTCCTGGGCGGTTCGGGGTGTACGTTTTTCCTTTGGCCTTGCTGTTGTTCTTGCCGCTCGGCTTCCCGTGGTGGGCGCTCGACGACGGAGAACCTGAACCGTAGGTCAACCCGCGATAATTGGCATAGTTCGGATACCATCGCTGTTTTCCTTTTCCTGCTGCGGCTGTGGCGCTTTCCTCCCGGCCTGCAAACGACGCAAGACACTTGACAACTTGCTTGTCAATGTCCTTGAACGCGTAGGACGCGGAAGCGCCCAAAATTTGTCCCGTCTGCAGCTGAGTTAATCCGAACGATCTTAAGTACAGAAGACCTAAAAACTCTTCTCGTGGAAGATGCGCCAGCGCCTGCGCGCTCTGCTGGAAGCGCGCGCGCGCCGTCACCAGGTCCCCGGTGTCGCTGTTTCTTTCCACCAACCGACACACTTCCGAAAACAGATGCATCTGGAGATCGCCGAACAGAGCCTCCCTAATCTGTTCCAGCATGGTATCGTAGGTTAACGATTCCGCCACTGTTGGCGTAGCCAGATGCGTATGCACTGCCTGCAACGAAATTGCTTGCTTGATTTGTGGAAGGCCTAAGCTTTCCTCGATCCCGTATTTTCGCAAATTAGAAAGATAGCCCACAAGGTCCCGGCTGTAGGCGTTAAACTGCCCGAGTTCTTGCAACTTGGGGGCGGCTTTCTGATAGTCCCAGCGGCTGAGCGGGGGCGAAGCTGTGGCCGGGGCCTGCATGTTCGGCATGGCGTTCCCCGGCTGGGGCGGCGTCGTTCCCGCTGTATTTGCTTGGCCGAGGAGATGCCGCGCGATCGGCTCGATCATTTGGGTCAGCTGTCCGAGTCTTCTCATGGTCTCCCGAAACTCTTCGGGCGTAATCGGCTGCGTTTCGCCTGCCATTGGACTCGGTCCCGCTGCGTGTTGTCCTGTTGGATGTGGCGGAGGAGGGTACTCCGCACCGGAATCGAAAGGATTGAACATTTTTGGGGTTGTTAAGATGGAAAATTTGTAATGTTAAGTAAGGGATTTTTACTTAGAATTAAGGTGATGCGATATAAGAACTTGTAATGCGAAACACGAGCTAACTACTTAAAAATAGGCATGTTTTTCAAAAAAGTTGTATGTGGAAAATTATATGATTTACATGGAGATTAGAAGTATACTATACTTGATTTATGCGTTTTTACTTGTGTTATTTTGAATTTGTGATGCTGCTTCTGTATAAAACTGTTGAGTTATGTATTTTGTTTTTTATGCTATGTAAAAAACTGTAACTATTTATTTTTCGAATTTGTCATGCTACTATAAAAATTTTAAAGTGAAGAAAGAAATAAAATCCGCTACCATGTGAAGTTTCCTGTAAATGTGGTGAACAACAAATTTGGAAACTTTCATAGAGGTTACGATCCTCAATCGTATTGGGGTGTTACCAATTGTGAATTCCAGTATTGCGCGTATATTGGGTTCACAAACAAGCCTGACATCGTTCCATTCAAAAATCCACATCGGTCTTCTTTTCATCTGTATCGTTTCTCATCGTCATTGCATTCAGATTAGCACGCTATGCTAGAAGCTAGTATAGTGTGTACGATACTACAACGATAGGTGTACGATGGTCCGAATAAATATGCTCTGAACGAATACCGATAGTAGTAATGATTTTTGCATTCAGACAGAAACTGGGTGTACGTCAATACCGATGACAATAGGCATGAGAGAGCCTTCACACAACCTGTAATGCTAAAGCATGCATCATCGACATCGTAGGTCATGCAAAATTTGCATGACAAACTTCCCCAATCCTCCAGACCCAGACATATTTGCATTTGATAAGACAAGCGGTTTGCCAAATGCTGGGCCAGACGATGCCGTTCAACTGTTCTCGTTTCGCCTTGTCGCTGAACACAATTTTGCCCAGTTTCCGGCGGTCAATTTGGCGCCCAGCGAGCTCTGGGTAATACTTGTGCAGCTCCCGGACTTGCGGTTGCTCTTGTTGCGCCGAAGAAGCAGATGTTGATAGTGCACCACTTATTGTAGTTGCAAGGGTAATTATCCTTTCTTCCTCCTCGCTGGTCATCGCCACGACGTTCACCTGCCCGAAAGTCTCGATGATCTGCTTGTAACACTCTGACTCTGGGTCTTCGTACGCCTCCCGCCCAATCTTGTCGCAATCGACGTAAATGAAGCCGTATTTTTCCTGCAGCATTTTTCCGATCGTGGTTTTGCCCGACCCAGAAGACCCACAAAGCCCAATCACGTAGACGGGGAGTGGTTTCGCCATTTTCAAACTCTGCGATGCTTTCTTCGTATCCTGTGCAAAAGCATCGCACTCGTACTAATCGCAGTCATGCAAGACAAATTTCATTTTCTAGCTAAATCAGCGTGACAAAATCTTTTTGTCATGCTGAGGAAATTTGTGTTGCAATACTACGAGTACGATTATACTTTTGCAGTTCATACTTCGACAGGAGGTGCAACTTCGGGTCCAATGCGGGACGAGCGGGAGGTCGTGTACTAGTTCTTGGAGGTGGAACTACTACGGAGGTAGAAGATGATGTCGTCTCCAAGTTGCTCGCGCCGTAGTTCTTGATGTAGTTATCTTCCACTTTCAGCATCCGCTTCGTGACCTGGTAAATCGTCTGCGCGAGCAGTTTTTCACACTGTCCGTACAGGGAGAATCGTTTCTCGTAAAGCTTCTGTATCAACAAATTTCGTTCCTGTAGTAGCTGCTCTCCGGCACTCAGGTTGTTTGCGGTGGTCAACATCTGAGCACCACTGCTCGGTACTAGCATAGCAGGAACAAGGTCGAAGCAATCCCCGGGAAACGTGATGTGGGGCAGAAACGCCCCCAGTTTCCGGAAACGCTGCGTGGAGGAAGAGGTCTTGGCTTCCAGAAAGTCCGCAACCGTCTGCTGAGGGTTCATCTTCTGCCTAGAAGTAGGAGCCGAGGAAGATGAGACATGGCCGCTTGTGGCAAATAAAGCAGACACAACTGCTCCTGCTGCCGAGGAGGATGTCCCGGCTCCACCTCCTTGCGAGCTGGCTACACAGGTTTCCGGCTGCACGAGAACGCCGTCGTTGATTACGTGGGTCGCTAAGTTTTTCAAGTACGGTATGGAGTTCTCAAACGTTACATTCTCAACTGCTACACGAATTTGTCATGGAAAAGCACCGTAAGCCGGCAGATGATCGAGCTGCTTCGCATGACAAATTTCGGGAGGGCTAGACAGCATCGAAATCTGCGCCAAACTTGTAATGCAAAAGGCGCAATCTTCCTTCTTTCACTTATGCCAGTCTTGCATTGCAAATTCATGTAACAGTTGAAAGTGTAACACTTGAGAACTCCATATACGGCATTGCGCGGTTGTAACCCATCTGATTCCGCTCCGCGTACCTCTGACTCTCGGCTTCGCGATATGCATTGCAAATATGTCTGGGTCTGGAAGAGTGCGCGATTTGTCCCGCAGCTTTTCCAAATGACCCATGAGGTCTGCAATGCAGGACCTGGCGTGACAGATTCTGTGCGAAGATCTCTCTCATGCCTATCCTGCATGAGAAACTCCCCCCCGACTTGGTCAAAACTGGAGGACTTTTGGCAATCATGCAACACAGATTTTTGCATGCTTGAGATTTAGCATGACAAGTTGCATTCTTCCAGACCCGGACATTTTTACATTTGATACGCGACACCGGTTCACAAAATCCGCACCCGACTTCGTTTCTGCGGAAACCACAATCATTTCCAGCTGCGGGTCCGTGCCCGCCGGGCCCGCGGCGTCTTGCAGAAAAGTGACGAACACCTTCGGGAGCTTCGCCTTCGGCCGCTCCCGGGGGAACTGCCGTTGTTGGGCGGACACCGAATTCGAGGGCTGGTAGATCGGCATCAGCCGCATCTGCTCTTTCAGGAACAGTTCCACCTGCTCACCCCGTTTCTGCTCCAACGCGATCAAGTCGCGGAATTTCTTCTTTTCTAACAAAAGGGAGTCGTCGCCCGAGATCCCCTATCCTGTGCAAAAGTATCGCACTCGTATTGCAGTCATGCATTACAAATCCCTTTGCTAAGATAAATCCGCATTACAAATTTTATTTCTCATGCTGAGGAAATTTGTAATGCTTTTATACGACCGAGTACGACACTTTTGCAATTCATATCCCCACGACGAGCCGCTGCTTGGTCAGGAAAAGAGCCTCGGTGAGTAGTAACTTGTGCCCATTGTGCAGTGGAACGTCGAACGTGCCCCCACAACAGACATGGCCATACGGCATGTCAATCGTCGTTGCAGGTGCTGTACTAGTTGAAGGCGCGGCCGTAAGGTTGTCGTCATCTGCAAAAGAGCCTGCGATTCTTTGGTTAGGATTTCTACTCGAGGAAGGAGGCGTTCTTGCGCTAGTAGTCGGGTTCTTCCCCCCGTGCGGATGCGGAACAACGTCACGATTTTGATTTTCGTCAAAAACACTATTTTCCAACCCAATTATTCTGCTACTCGCGCTGGTATTCAGTTGTGACGTGGGCAGTCGGCCTGCCGCGAGGTCGCGATTGGTTCTGCCGTCCGTGTCGAATTCGTATATTTCCACTTTGCTCGGTTGAAACCGGAAACCGGACCCACGGGCGTCGAGCACCGAGGTGGAGCCGAGAAGAAGCTCCTCCTCGATGATGGACTGTCGCTGGTCGTTGTAAAACGAAGAAGAACTACTGCTCGACGTCAGACCCGAGGATTGCAAACCACCGCTACAACTCTGCGGGTGGTTGTGCGTCGACGAAGCAGGTCCTCCTCCTGCGGACGCCGACGCACTAGTGGCTGCTGTTCCGGCGGACGACGATAAGGGAACTCCAGTGGACATCGATGTTAAAACACTTGTTCCAGCTGCGGGGGCACTTCTTTCGTCTGCTCGTGAGGTGGACGAGGGTTTGTTCTTCAAAAAGTCCTTTTGCTCTTCGTCAAATTTTTCGTAGAAATTTAGTCCGCAGTCGAACTCTTTCGCGATCTTTTCACAGAGGAACTGCAACTTCTCTTCGTTACTCGCGAAATTGTTCTGCAGGCAGTTGGTCGGTGAGGTAAGACCATTTGTTCGTCGACGTCCAGCAGTGGGGGTAGAAGAAGGCGTGTCCGGCAGCTTGATATTCGCTGTCCCTTTGGAGGAAGTTGCATTATCCGGCTTCGTTAGCATATCCAAGAAAAAAAGACTGTAGGCGTAACTTTCTTCGAGGAACAGCATGACAAATCCGTCTGGCATGAGAGCAAAAACCTGTTATGCGCAGATAGCACGCGAATGTGAAAACGCCACTGAATCGTGGGCCCTACAATGCATGCCCAGCATGACAGACGCAATCATCTTGCAAGTTGGGCATCACAAAGTTACGCTAACAAAGTTTTTTTCTTCGATACAGCAACAGTGACTGGTCGCAAACGATCGCGGAAATCAGCTTGTAATTTTCCTCGGTCGGTTTCCCGGCCAGTTCGCGCAGCTGTTTTTTGTCTTCCTCTTTGTCCTTCAAAGCGACGTGCTTGCTGGAGGTCTGCTGCGCGGAAGTTGTAGTACTGGAAGCATTGACCGGGTGGCCGTTGTTTCGCTTCCTGTGCTTGGAACTACTACCTCCCTCCTCCTCTGGGGGGAAGCGGAGCATGAGCTGCTTCCAGAAGTTTCCGAACTGCAAAAACACCTTTTCCTCCTTGTGAATACTGGCATTCGCGGAGGTGGACCCGTTTACCACGTTGGTAGCGGGGTCGTTCATATCGGACGCAGTTGCGGTGTTGGTCCCATTCTTGCCAAAGCTGATCCTTGCGTAGAGCAAACGGACGAAGTTCAGCATTTTCTTGCACCCGTACTGCTTGCAATCCGCCGTGAGCAAGGACGCCGCGTTGAGGACAATCACGTAAATCGAGGTTTGCCGGACTAGCACCGAGAAGAGCAAGTTGTTAAAAATCTTCTCCGCGCTCGCGATCGGCTGGCGCGCGTCTAGCAGGATCAAGGTCGCATTCTCCTTCTGGTGCTGCGCCGGATCTTTGCTCGCGGACAGCAACCCCCCTTGCAAAGCGAGAACCTTCCGGAAAATGAGGCTGTATTCGTGGTCTTCGTCCGCCTCATCGCCGTCATAGTAGTAGCTGAAAGTAGAAGATAAATGCCGCGGCGGCTTGTTGTTATTTTGCCTGTCATCTTTTTTACCACCTTTATCACTATCTTTCCTTGTTGTTCCTGATGCAGCTGTTCTTCTGATGGTTTTCGTCGCTTTATTGCCTACACCTCCGCCCTATCCTGTGCAAAAGTATCGCACTCGTATAAATGCATTAAAAATTGCCTCAGCATGAGAAATAAAATGAGTCATGCATTAAATGCATGACTGCAATTACTACGACTACGATACTTTTGCACAGGATACGCGCGCCCCGGTCGCCGTAGTCGCGCTTCTGTTGATTCCTTGAAAACAGTCAAAATTTTTCTGCAAGCTGGCGGTAATCATGGACATGGTAACCATGGATGGTAGATTATTTGTACTACTTCCGGCGAATGGATTTTTAGCTGCACCATTTATTTGCATGTCATCTGCATTATGTTGATTTTTCATTATCATAGTGCTGATCCCATCCCCCGCCTTCACACCGCCCACTTTTTGTAGC
The DNA here is from genome assembly GCA_905178155.1 of Amoebophrya sp. A120. NCBI lineage: Eukaryota > Dinophyceae > Syndiniales > Amoebophryaceae > Amoebophrya > Amoebophrya sp. A120. Next base: position 3,699,017 of record CAJINV010000006.1, read on the forward strand.
TGTTGTTCCAGTGACCATTTTTTCTTCCGCTGCAAAGCCGCAAACTCGCGCGCCGCGGCCAGGTGCAGCTCCCGGGGCGAAATGTCGAAAGGGATTGTGCTGGATCCTTGTGACTCTGACTGGTCGGTCAGAGTAGACTTAGGGGTTTTTGCGGCGTCATCTGCATCGTGGTCTACGTCTTCGCAGTTGTCAATTACATCATCATCGTCGTGGTCCTGGGGGTTCATATTTTTCGTATTATATCCAAAGTCCAGAAGAAATGGGTCATCATGTTCGACCACATGATCTTCTTTTTTATGCGGCGAGGAAGCCCCCGACTTTTTCCTTCCTGCTGCAAGGGGCCGCTTCTGCGTCGTGGTGTTTTTGTTTTTTTCCACCCCTGCATGAGCCGCGCCAGTGGTGTGTTGAACAAGTGTAGAAATAGCACCAGAACTCGTGGCGGGCTGCAGCTTCGACACAACAACTCCCATAGAGTTCTGCCTAGAAGTGAATCCACCCGCCGACGTCGGTGGTGCTACCGTACTTGCGATTGTGGTTCGCAACGCAAGTACTTCATTTTTACCCAATGGTGGGTCATCAAACGCAGTAGAGGAAGCGGCCGACAGTGGCGCTTTTCTCGTGCTAGGCTGGCGAGTGGAACAAGTAGATTTATTGCATGGTGTTCGAACGACGTCGAATTGGTTCGTTGGTGTAGAAGTTACTGTGCTGTTCAGCATGATCTTCCCATTCACATTCTTGTGCTGGTCGTTCAATTTCACCTCCTTGCTCTTTTTCCTCTTCTTCTTGATTTCTCCCTTACTATTTGTATTTGCTCCTCCCCGTAGTTCGCTTGTACTTGTAGAAGTTGTGCCCTGTAGTTTTTGCTGCTCATCATGCTGGAGGAGCTTGTTCTGCTTCCCTGCCGTGGTCGTGCTGCTCTTCGTGGTTTTAATATTGTTTTTACCAACAGCTGCCACGGGGTTCTGCTCGGAGGTGTAGCTATTTTCGTCCTCATCTTCGCCACAGCTGTCCGACTGCCGGTCACGCGTTATGACAGTGCACAACTCCCCCCCTCATTTGTATAGCATGAACGGCAATACAAACATCAGCAAGAATGCCGGTTTTGCATGACAAACTTACACTGGAGTCGTGTAGTGCTATTTCAGCTACCAGAAGTTGTCATGCAAACAGTGCCATGAAGCAGGGTCTGGATTCGGGGTTTTGCATGACAAATGAGGGGGAGGGGGAGGTGAAGTTGTGCACTTTCATACGCGTGCCAAAGCAACGGCTCTCGCCATCCACTGCCCCGTTGCCGCAACATCTACTATCGCTGTTCCCCATCTTGAAAGATTATCTATCAAGCCAAAATCGCAATTACAACGACCAAAACAATCAACGAAATGTCACTTGTCAACCCAATACGAGTGTTCGCAGTCCTTGCAGGAGAGCTAGAGCGCTGTGCATAAAGATAAATTAAATTCTGTGCTTGTATGATATCGATATGTGATGTCGCCGTTTCCGTTTATCTTTTTTTATTTGTAGTTTTTCTATTTCTACCTGCTGCACAATAAGCTACTATTCTGCTGCTCGTGTCAACGAGAGCGAAGCCTAGTAGTGAAATTCTATGAACTATTCTTCGAGGTCCTCGCAAGTGAGTTAATAATACCTCTCAATTTATTTTCACAGTAGACATCGTGAAAATTGGTGATTTGGATTATTGGAAGAAGGAGTGAAGAAAGAAATCAGATATTGGAGTTTTACGACGCATCAGTAATTACAGAATCAGTTTCAGTTGCTCCAAGCGCCAAGAGGAAACAATAGACCGAGGGGTAATACAAGTACTCGTGGGCAAAAAAATCTTCGTGAACTTCTAGAGTTTATATATATGGTGTCAAAATAGAAGTAGAGCGCTCTCGTTGCTGTCCAAGAGCTACTTGTTAGAGCTAGACATGATAATCCTAATCGTCTACGCAAAAGTGGAATAGAAGATAAACACTGGGGCTGGCGTTAGGAATAAGAAAATTATTGGGTCGGGGTCTTCACCAAAAATCTTCAAAATCTACCTTTCTAAAGCAAATAGTGTCGCTCGTCTCAATTTAAGTTCGTTGTCGCTACTTGTTCTCGCAAATAACATAGCGACACCTAATAAATACAACTAGGCACTACCACCACTACGCCAAAAAATTGCGTCGCTGAGGTTCGCTGCTGCCACGTTTGTGTAGATTAAGAGATGTCGCCGGGTTATGAGGGTGAAAGACATGAAGATGAACGTAGAAAACGGTTATTATCATATACGGAAAACCACGCTGCTGTGCACTGCTCGCGGCGTGTGGTTTAATCGAACTCAGAGTCATATGCACCATGCTTCAAATTGTGTATCGCAATCATCCTTCTGTAGGGGCGGCGCTCTTGTTCCCTATCCTAGCTTAGAACTACGGTTAAGACGAATACGGCCGTTCGTTTAGATCAACGTCTAGTACTACGCCGAAACAAATACCGCATGAGGAAGGCATCAAAAAGAACTTCCCTACTTCTTGCCTCACTAGTGTTACGCTACGAAGGCCGGTTGTGAGTGTAAATACCAGCGTAGCGGTGGTGGAATCTGTCATGATCTTGTGTTTTTGATGTTGCGTCTTTACTTGGCACTGTGAAGTAGAAGTAGATCCTGTCCTTGTGCCTATATCCAGAGGGCTCTCGCACCTGCAGTTTCGGGCCTGGCTCTGTTTGACAAGAAGCACGCAGAGGGAACAACAACAAGTGTGAACAAAATCAAGGAGCCTGTCTACGCTCCTGCTGGTTGCGCGTGTGCTGCCCGGCGCAGCACGTCGACCAGTGTAGCAACAGCAGTAGCTCCTGCTGAATAAATGTTCAATAACGGAATCTTCTGAAACGTTTCCATTGATATTCTTTTTTCTGACGCCTTGATCGCGCAGATGACATCTTGCATTTATTTCATTCTGATGATGATGCTCCGTAAGTGCAGGAGCATACATCTCTCCAATAAAAGGAAACGCCATCAGTTCTTCTAGTTTTTGAAACATCAAACTCAAGGTCGCCGCCACAAAATTTGCGCCCTACACCTTCTCGGAGTATAATTGCTGTGGAAAAATACTAGCTTACAGCTCCTGAACCAGTTAGCGACTCGATGTGGAACTTGTGAGATGGAGTTGAATTAGTTCGCACATCCTCCAATCATTTACAGATCCGGAGAAGACTCCATCACAGACTGCGTACTAGCGGGAAGAACTGCAGGTCCACCACGACCAGCTCCCCCAGGTACGACGGCAACTGCCTCAGTACTAGTACCAACTTGCTGGCTGTTCTGCATCTGTTGTGCCACTGTTCCTTGCTGTCCAGTGCCTACAACAACTCCTGCAGTTGGTAGCTGCGCCTGCTGCTGCTGTTGAGCGGCCAACTGCATCGGTTGCGAGAGCTGCTGCAAGACAGCTTGCTGCTGCGCGGGCTGCAGGATTTGTGCGGATCCACCTGGAGCAGTTGCCATTGAAACCACCGCCCCGCCATAATTCCCATTGCGGGGGCCACCACCTGCGCCAACGGGCAGTGAAGGGGCGGGGGCCTGCTGCCCGTAGTTACTACTCCTGTAATTCCAATTCCCGACTCCAAAACTACCGAAAGAACCGCCACCGCCCTCGAACCCCTTCGGCGTCATGACACAGAGCAGCAACGCACACATTGCGATGAAGAGGAGAATGAGCAGAATCAGCAAGTTTTTGTTGTTCTGCAGTGCAAAACTTGTCGCGTCGTACTAGCATAAATCGCAACACAAATTGACTTAGCATCACAAATGAAATTTGTAGTGCGGATTTACCTAACTAACTCGATTTGTAATGCATAACTGCGATTAATACTACGAGTACGATACTTTTGCACAGGATAGTTCTTCACGAGGTACCCGAGGAAACTGTTTGATTCCCCGGTAGAGTCCTGAATTAGCAGGTCCGACTCCCTTGTCTCCGTTAACTTCATGTAGGCCTGCGACATTTCCGTGTTAGACCAGTCCGCGCTGGTAGAGACGTCAATCACCTTATCCTTTGCAAAACCAGAACCACGACCACCACCAGGATCCTCGCCAGCTGTAATGCAAAATGCGCAAAGGCAAAATTGTCATGAATGTGGTTTTATTTCGCATCACAAATTATAGCGATCGGGACAAGGTCGTCGTGGTCGTGAAAGATTTTTACGATTTCATACAGCTCTTGGTGTATCCCGACCAGATCTTCCTGCTCCACCCTGGTCAGTTGCTCCTCTGTTTTTGAAATGACTTGCAAAAGTCTATCGCACTAGTAGAAATCGCATGACAAATTTCCTGACCATGAGAAGTAAAGTTTGTAATGCAGATTTGCCTTGGAAAAGAGATTTGTAGTGCATGACTGCAATTTATTACTACGAGTACGATACTTTGCAGTTCATATTTGACACGGCAATGTCGAAGCTGTCACTGTCCAGCGTCGGGGTCATTTGCAGAGTCTTGCACTGTCCCGCGAGCGACTCCACTCGGTCAATCACGTCCCGCTGCAGTTTCCGCTATTGTGTCGAAAAACGTCCAAACCCCATAGTCAAGATGGAAAACCTGCTACACAAATCCCTAAGCTTTGGCTGTCGCGCATGACAACTTTGGGCTCGTCGCAATAGTGGCCTTTAGCTAGTGCATCAGCATCACAGATCCAGTTTGTCATGCTGAATCGAGCATGACAAGTCCCAATAAATGACCACTAGAAAACGCCTCTGATGTGTCCTCTCCGCATGAGAAACATTTTAAGCATGCAGATTTGCAAAACAACTCTGGGGTTGGGACGTTTTTACACAGGATATCCGCAGCCAGGAATTTATCGCCTCCGATTTTCGCCTGCAGCACTTATCCTGTGCAACAGTATCGTATTCGTAGTGCAGTCATGCATTACAAATCTTGTTCTTAAAGAAAATCCGCATTACAAATTTTATTTCTCATGCTGAGGAAATTTGTAATGCATTTATACGAGTACGATACTTTTGCAGTTCATAGCACTGCAAGTAGGACAACAACTCCTCCTCCCACAAATTTAAATCCTGCTTGGTGAAAGGCTTCCCGGACAGCGCATCCTCGGCGTTGGTGCCGGACAGATATGCAGTGCAAAAGCATCGCACTCGTATTGCAATCATGCATTACAAATCTTTTTCTTAAGGTAAAGCAGCATTACAAATTTTATTTCTCATCCTGAGGAAATTTGTTCAATTTGTAATGCATTTATACGAGTCGTGCGGTACTTTTGCACTGCATAACAGAGATTCGGGAGCCAATCTGGAACACTCCTGCTGGTCGATACTGGCGACTCCGGATAGCACGTCGTATATAACCTGCTCAGCTGTTACATCAATCTCAAGCGTTACAATAGAATCTGGAATTTGTGTTGCAAGAAGTGCACGATCTAGCCTACTCTCATAGGATTGCGCATGACAAGTTCTGGAGTCCCGATCCGCACTACAATGATCTGGCGAAATTTGTATTGCAGAAAGTCGAACGCTGTCCGAGTCTGTGTCTGTCATGCTCATCATGCATTACAAAACACAGTAGATTCTGTTGTAAGGTTTGAGATTGTAACGTTTGAGCAGGTCATATCGTACTTCATTTTCGTCTGGATTTGTGACTGCGGATGAAGATGATGCTGGTTGTGGTGGTGATGGTGATGTTCTTCGGATTTCATGATCTCTTTGTTGTGTACTAGTTGTTGACCTTGCAGATGCGAAGCAGTTGAGCTGGCGTGTAGTTCCAGTTCCTGTAGCTGCTTCTCCTTTTCCGCTAGCCCCAGTTGCAGTAGTGAAAACAATGAGGTACTAGACGACGCACTCGAGTTTTTACCATCTTGCTCGACCTGCAGATGATCGCTATTGAACTCGTCCTCCGGCCCTGCTTCTTTGAAGACGCCTTTAGCAGGTTGTAGTACAGGTGACCACGTCGAGATCAAATCCAGATCTAGCAGCGAAGAAGGCGAGTTTTCACTTCTAGATGAAAGAGCCCGCGGCCGCGATGAATACTTGTTGTAGTCCACCTTCCCGTTCTCCAGAAACACCACCGCGCCCGCGCCCAGCTGCAGCCTTGTCCCGGCCGGAAGGTGAATCAAAGCGCGATATTGCAAGGAAAAATGCCCCCTCCCCATAATATTGGAAGCGCGTGATCCGTCTGAAAATTTGCGACACAGATTTATTGCGGTCACGAATCGGGTCTGTCTTGCAAGGAGGCCCATTCAGGCTTCCTTTCCGCCACGTTATGCAGGCGATTTGTAATGCTGTAAGGCCTACAGGGGCCCAGCCGTCTAGTACCATGCTTGCTAGTCCCCTACAACTACACCAAAAGGCCCGTAGTGCCTAGGTTTAGGATCTGCGTGCAGAAGTACTCTCCTGCAACACAAATTTGATTTGTGTATCCAAATCCAGCATCAGAAATTTCGTTTTGATATGGGGAGAGGGGATTTTTCCTTGTGATACGCGAATCAATGCGTCGATCATGGATTTCTCCTGCTCCCCCGCACGCAGCAGATTCGCGGCCAGCACGAGCACTTTGATAACGCGGTCCGCGATGTCGTTCCGCAGGACTTGGACACACTTCTGGTTGTTTATGGAAGCGTCAGGATCGAAATCAGCAAAATCGAAATAATTTGTGATGCATAAAATCGATACCACTTGGATCCTCAGTTGCCAAGTGGCGCATGACAGATTTCGGGAGCACCAAAATCCATTTTGTAATGCTGTTTGGGCAAAGAAGACTGCTCCTGTCATGCTACTCTGGCAGCGCATCTCCTTCCCCTAAACAGGCTCGCAGTCGCTTTCTTTTGCCTGCTCCCCAACACAGGCCATACGTGCCCTACATTTTATTTCGACTTTGACGATTTCAATCATGACACTTCCATATTGTTCTTTCTGGATGAAGTAGAGAAAGAAGACGTCTTCTTCGCTGCCGTCGTTGCAAGTGAGGTAAAACTTGTACTACTTGCCGGTCGCGCGGCGGCACTATGTTGAGCTGCACCAGTCGATGTGGCTCCTTTGGCTTTACTTTCACTCAGCGTCTGCTCCTCGTGTCGTGAAATCTTGTTCTGGGGTAGAAGCCCGAGAGTCGTAGACTCATCTCGATGGTCCTCGTACTTCTCCTCGTGCACCACAGCCAACGCGGAGGTCCTCGCCACTTCTACCTTTTGCGACGATGCCCGGTGGACGACGTCGAGAAGGGACACCAATAGAGCGGCGAACAGGCAGAAGTCAAAAGGCTTCATTTTCTTCATCCAGCCGGACATCTTGATTTTATCAGATGAAATTGTGATCAAGATGGAGCGAGAACGCTGCACAGGCTCGACAACAAAACCTTTTTCAAAGTGTTGATTCCTTATCCTTTTCCATACTAGCTGCGCCGGGGTGTAAATAAATCATTCACCTCCTGATTGATGTTCCATTTGCACACAAGACATGATATTATCCGCGACGGCAAAACCAACCCCGCTGAGGTCAACGACTTTCCTAGACTGCGCACTGCCACTGACTTTTTGTTTTCTTGCCCCGACTGTTCCTCGGTCCTGTCGGATGATCGCAGGGCCAGCACAAGAGGAACATCGAATCTTCACTCAGCATGACCACGACGATAACAGCTCAACAACAAGTCACACGAAACTAGGACCGGTGTAGTTCACTCGTCGATAGACTTCCTTTAGATAAAATTCATCTCTCGGTGATTCAAATTCTAGCGAAAACATCGAAATCGAAACTAAGTACTGCACAATAACAACCAAGCGACATCAGATCAGATATGTCGGCCCACACAGACCCGACACGAGTAGACGCGCTGAGAACAACAACCCTGCTGGCTGCACGCACAACAGCAATTCAGCACACACTTGTCACAGATAGAAGAATTTCTATTTTTCTTACAAAATAGTACCTTTCATACACGACGTCCCGTCAACGCCAGCACATGGTTAATTTCATGAGCGTCGGGTCACCATGAAACAGACGCCTTAAACATGGATCGCCTCTTTTTTCTTCAGCATCTTTCTCAAGAAGAAGAAACTACAGTACGACAACAGCCGCATGATTCTAATTTCTACTTTTTATTTCTATCGCCCTCTTTGGCCCAAAACAAATCAGGCCCTGGAGCTGGATGCGGCGCACCGACTCCCCCCGGCTGCTGCAGAAAGCTGCTCTGCAAATCGTAACTTTGGCCTTGAAACCCCTGGGCGACCTGGTTCGTATGGAGGCGTCAAGATTGAAATCGACAAATTTGAAACAACTTGTAATGCATAAAATCGATACCAGTTGGAGGCCCTATTTCTAAGCCGCGCATGACAAATTTGGGTAGAGCCGAAATTCAGTTTGTAATGCTGTTTGGGTAAGGAAGAGGCCTTTTGTTATGCTACTTTAGCAGCTCTATTTCTACCCCGCAACAGGCTTACAATCTGCCTCCCTTGCCTACTCTGCAAGACAGGCACTTTGAGGGTTGCACTTTATGCATGACAAACCATCTCAACCTTGACGATTTCGATTCTGACGCTTCCATAGTTCGAGTCCGGGAAGTTTTCCGGATTGTAGTTGAATTTACTCGCCCAGTAGTCCAAGCGCAGCTTTTATCCTGTGCAAAAGTATCGCACTCGTATTGTAATCATGCATTACAAATCTTTTCTTTAAGGTAAATCAGCATCACAAATTTCATTTCTCATGCTGAGGAAGTTTGTAATGCATTTGTTCGAGTACGATACTTTTGCACAGGATAGCTTTTTCTCAGTCTTGGCATTAATATTTTTTCCACCAATGTTATCAAAGGTTGGGATTGGGTGATTTATTTTAGGCGGGGTTCTTGTTCCGCCACCTGGGCCTGCTGTCGTCGCGCGTTTATTTCTATTTGATGTCTTCCTGCTGCCAATGTTCACGTTATTTCTGCCGGATGTTGGTGTAGAAGTTCTTGAGCCCCCGCTAGAAGTACCCCGGTCATAATTACCAGACGTGGTCTCGGCGTTGGTCTCGGCGGAGCCGCGGGCGCGGCCTCTGCCTCTTTCATCTTCATCACAGCTACTGCCCCCGCTCGTCCGAAAATCATCCCTAATATCTGGCTCTTCGTTTGTTGATATTGATATTCTCTTCCCAAAGCTTAAACTGTAGCCAAACCCGAAGTAAAGAACGGCGTAAACGATGCCAAGGGAGCAGAGTAAAATAAACACGACCGTGAACCCGAGCAAGATCAGTTCGGTGAACGAAAGCGTGACGTGGCTTGGATCATTTTTCTCCTGGTAGTTGTCAAGATACTGCTGGTCCTCGTCGTCGTTGTGGCCGGCCTTGGTTTTGTTCGACGACGTACTATAGTCTTCATGCTGACTATGTTCTTGTCCCGAAAGGCTCCTGTCCACCTCGGAGCTGCTCATCTGCATTGACCCCGAATTTATCATGTTTCTAATCGTTCTTTCATCATGAAGATCTCCTCCCTCTGTAGTACTGCTGCTCAACGGACTGTAGCTGTGGCCCCAGCCGGTCGTGTGATTATTCACGAGCGGCGGATGGTGCGTGGTGGCGGGATCATGATGTCGGATACGGAAGCCTCGCGTCGTCGCATTAGCCCCGCTGAAAAGACCTTTCGAGTCGGCAGAAGTAGCGTTGCTCTTCCTGTCACCGCGGTGTAAATAAATGCCATCAAGATCTTCATCCGCCTCTGGTTCATCCTCTTCAATTACCGGGGAGGTATCAAAGGAAAAAGCCGTTGGGTCCTCGAAATACCGGTGCCAACTTGTCCATTCCGAGTCAAACCACGTCTGCTGGTTCTTCAACAGCTCAAGAACCCTGGAATTCCCAACCTTTTGACCCTTCTCCTGCACGACTATGCTCTGCAAACACAATATGGAGGAGGTGTCAGGATCGAAATCGAAAAAATCGAAAGGATCATTTGTGAAGATGCATAAAATCGATACCACCAGTTACTTACATTTAGATTTAGAAGCTCAGTTTCTTGTTCTTCTAAGTGGCGCATGACGAATTTCGGGAGCTGCACCATCAAAATCCAGTCTGTCGTGCTGTTTCTTGGGCACAGAAGTAGAAGCCTGTCCCTGTCATGCTACTCTGGCAGCGCATCGTCCTCTTCCCCTAAACAGGCTTGCAATCGGTCCCATTTATTGCCTACTCCCCAAAACAGGCCTTCCGTGCCCTACATTTTACGCACTGCAAATTTTTCGATTTATTTGTCGATTTCGATCCTGACACCCCCATAAACAACTCGTCGTGCGCCTTTCTGTGGTCGATTTTTACCTCTTTCAAAAACCGCCCGCCCAGGTTTCGCCTCCTGTTTTTGCTTTCGGTCTTGACGAACTTTTGCGTCCCGAAAACCGACGCACGCCCAAAAAGGAGCTCGTCTTCGAAAGATTCCCCCGTGTCACTCTCGACCCGGACAAAAAGTGGGTCTTTTGACGGGTAGGCGCCGGCAAACTCGCCCGTGCACAGTTCCACAATGATCCGGACGGGAAGGTGAAGTCGTGGGAGCTATGAAAGCCTCAGAATGGAAATCCTCAAACTGGAAATGATTTGTGATGCATGAAATGCAACGCAAAAAAGACTGTATTGCAGAGGACGCAATGGAGGCCGACTATTATCCTGCTAAGGTTGAGGAATTGGAATGCTGCTTAGCACGACAGAAGGGCACCCCTTTCCCTTAGCCTGCATGACAGACATGCTTTAAGTGCCCGGGAAATTTGTCATGCGCAGACTATAAATGCCGCTTCAACTGGAGTCGTTTTTCTTTTTTTGCGTCACAAATTATTTCCACTTTGAAGATTTCCAACCTGAGGCTTTTATAGGAGCTGGAGCAACGAGGAGGTGGTGGCTCCTGGGTCGTCCAAGCTTCTGAGTGTTAATATCGATGTCCCTCTATCGCGGACGATCGGATACGGATTCACTTCTCTTTCGTGTTCATCATCATCATCATCATCATCATCATCATCATCATGATGAAAGTCAGCTCCTTCTCCTTCACCATCCGTAGGTTGTCGTTGTTCCGGCGAGGGTGGTGGCCGTACTATGACCGGCGCGGCCGGCGGCTCATCGTCCGAAGTTGTCTTCATCCCGTGTTCGGTTTGAACACCGGCGGGGGCAGTGGAAATAGTCCCAGTTTCATTCAACATCTTCCTCGTCGTCCCATGATTGTTCACAGGATCTTGTTCTAATAATTCCTCGTCCCATAATTCAACACTCGGACTACGTATGAACTGCAAAAGTATCGCACTCGTATAAATGCATTACAAATTTCCTCAGCATGAGAAATAAAATTTGTAATGCGAATTTACCTTACGAAAATAATTTGTAATGCAAGACTTGCATTTATAGGAGTACGATACTTTTGCACAGGATACTACGACCGTGGACTTCTACGTCGTCCCACGATCGTAGTCGTCCACCTGAAGATGTTCTCAAATGCAAAAGTGTCTGGGTCTGGAAGATTGGTAGGTTTGTCATGCAGGTTTCCCATGACCCACGCGGTCTGTGCCATGCACGGCCTAGCATGACAGGTTCTGTGAGATCTCTATCATGCCGTTCTTGCATGAGAAATTGCCTCTAAACTTGTTCAAAAGTGGGCCTCTTTTGGTAATCATGCAACACAAATTTTTCCACAATCCAGATGTAGCATGAGAAGTTACACTCTTCCAGACCCAGACATATTTGCAATGCATAGGTGCCGACCGACGAGCAGCGCCACGCGCGATATGAAAGTGCACAAATCCAGCCAATCTCCCTCATTTGTAATGCAAAATCCCCAATGATCCAGCTGCTGCCTCATAGCACTGTTTGCATGACAAATCCTGGAGGCCCAAACAGTACTTCTACAGTGGGGTCGTCACAAATTTGTCATGCGTACCTCGTCTACGTGCGCTTGTGTTTGTATTGCTCTGTTCATGCTCTAGTACAAATGAGGGGGAGGGGGAGTTGTGCACTGTCATATGCGAGAAGTGTGAGATAGGAGGAACGGCGCGGCCGCACGCCCGGACTGGTACTTCTGCTAGAAGTTCTTGCGCTTCTTCTGTGAAGTAGAGGACGAGAGATAAGAAGATTTTTAACAGCGGGAGGACGAGGATCAACACCCAATTTGATCCTTCCAGGAGGTGTTACAATCTCAAACGTTACAATAGAATCTGGAATTTGTGTTGCAAGAAGTGCATTATCTAGCTTACTCCCATAGGATTGCGCATGACAAGTTCTGGAGTCCCAATCCGCACCACAATCTGGCGAAATTTGTATTGCAGAAAGTGGAATGCTGTCCGAGTCTGTCATGCTCATCATGCAATACAAAACCCAGATTCTATTGTAACGTTTGAGATTGTAACGTTTGAGCGGGTCATATTTTCCGTTGCTCCAGGGGGGTAGGGAAACGTTACGCAAGTCCCCGCTTCATCAACTGCAAATGTCGTCTGGGTCTGGAAGAGTCATGCTGTTTTTGCATGACGCGCAAGGTCTGGCATGGCAGCTCTAGCATCACAGGTTTCGAGAAGCTGCCGCAATGCCGAATCCGCATGACAAATCCCCCATTTTGGTGACAAAAAGTGGGCAGCTTTTGCTACCTATCTATGCATGAGAGATTTTTCTGTGTTCTGAAATGCGCATCGCAAGTTTGTACTCTTCCAGACGACCCAGACATATTTGCAATCCATACCTCTTGCGTGGATATGTTGAGGTAGTTTTCGAGAAAAGTTGTTTGGGCGTCTTTATTGCTCGTTGGTAGAACAAAAAACTCCGGTAGCAATTCCATCAAAACCGCGGAGCCGTCTTGCGTCGCGCGGTAAGTGGTTTCCATGGAGTGAAATAGCCGGTTCCAGGAGTCAAAGGAGCCTGAGCATGCACTCTGGCAGTTCCCTGACAAGGAAGTACAGAACGTAAGCGGGCGTGGAGTAGTGGGTGCCTGTGACAATTTGTGTTTGTTTGTCCTGTTTTTTTGCTGGAGGTGGTGATGATTATAAGGACTATGCATGCCAAACAAAGAAACTGCCTCATCGGAGGTGAAACAGGATGACAACATGAAACAAGATCCTTCTTATACCGTACAAAAACTTCTGTCCCGCTGGCATTTCGCGCATCCGTTCCCGAAATTGCCTCAACTATCGAAAGAAAAAACTGCTTCACTGTAAACTTGTGATGCATAAAATGGAACAAAAACGCGTTTGTCTTGCTACGCATGCAAGACATTGGCAGATTTGCCATGACCGGAATATTTGTGATGCGCAACCCCATGACAGGCATTTTCAGTCGTGTTTGAGAACTTGTAATGCTGTAAACAGGGTCAGCAGATCGATTTGTAATGCGGCTTTCCTTGCTAACTTGCACTACAACCTTACGGACTGCAAGAACTTGTCACGCGTGACTCCCAAAACTCCTAGCTTTGTGTTGCAAAGTCCCCATCTTGACTCTGGGGTGGGGACGTTTTTGCTTAGGATAAGAAGTTCTTGCACTTCTTCTGTGAGCAGCACGAGAACTAAGAAGATTTTTAACAGCGGGAGGACGAGGATCAACACAAATTAAATTTGTAATGCGGATTTGCCTTTAAAAAAAAGATTTGTAATGCATAGAAGCAATTAGTACGAGTACGATACTTTTGCACAGGATAGAAACAGCTGGTCTGCCATGCTGCGCTCCTGGTAAGGCCTCTCATCAATCATATGCAAGGAAAAACAGAGTGTTACAGTTACACACTTGCACGTGAATTCAGCATCACAAATTTTCTTCGCATGACGGAACTTGTAATGCAGAAATCATAAGGCAAAACACACACGAAACGAGACTCGCAAGCCTTTTGCGCATGACAGAGGTCGTCTGCCTTGCATGTCTTGCAACACTGTGTGTAAATATTGTAACACTTTTTATTTTGCATAAATCACCTTCATCGCGTAGTACACCGGCTCGGACAACGAGTGGCTGTCTTTCTCCCCCTATCCTGTGCAAAAGTATCGCACTCGTATTGCAATGAATCATGTATTACAAATTTTTTTCTTAAGGTAAATCCGCATTACAAATTTTTTTTCTCATGCTGAGGAAATCTGTAATGCATTTATACGACGAGTACGATACTTTTGCAGTGCATACCCCCAGTACTACTTCCCGCGCGCCCACCTGGGTCCTCCCTTGTGGTTCTTGGTCTTGACGGACGATCCCGCCCCCGAGATTCTTGTACCAGTTCACGTCCCGGGGGCCCCGTGCCGACACCGGCCGCATGGTGCTCCGTCGCTGCTTATCAAATGCAAAAATGTTGTCTGGGTCGTCTGGGAGGCTCCGAGATTTGTCATGCAGTTTTTCGAAGCTCTCCCACGCCTGGAATGCACGGCCTAACGTCGCAGGTTCTGCAGCCCCAGCCCCCTGGTGATGCGTATTTTGCAGGAGAAATGCCCTGTCAGCATGGCGAGAAGTGGGCACCCTTTGCAGATTTTTAACAGCGGGAGGACGAGGACCAACACCCAATTTGAAGAGCCCCGCTGGCGTCGTTGGTTTTGTAGGGCGCGGCATGGTGTTGGAACCATCGCCAGGGATACCACTCCAGAAGCGGGTGATTAAATCCCGGAGAGCCAACGCAGGAAGGGTGCTGGAGAAAATCAAGCTGGAGCGGGCTCGGGCTAGCCTCAGAATCACTAGGAGGCGGCCCTGGGAGAAGGTGGAAATACTGCGCGAATGGTTTCAAACAGGCCGGGCACGACTGCTCTATATTCTCGTTGGGGTTGAGCCTTGTGAAGATGGTTTGCACCTGCTTACTGCTGATGGACCGCCAATGAACACCTGGGTCTGAATTTGGATCACGTCCGAGCATGACGCTCCCTGTCATGAGGGTGGCGCTTTCGCCCTCTACGGTGGCCCCGGCGTCCTTCACGGCGATAAAACTGCTCATGTCGAAGTCAAACACCCTCACCGAAGCCTCCGCTTGCCAGGCTTCGTCTCCCGTGTAGCCAATATTGTTAGGCTTTACGTCGTTGTGCGCAAGCCCGAGGTCTGCAAAAGTGTCGGCGTAACACGCGAATAATGCCCGGGTCAGCCTCTCCTTTCCGAGATCACTCGCCGGAGGCGGGATCATTCCTGCATTCGGGCTGGTGGTGGCGAGCATTTCTACCTTTTCAAGAAAAAAGAAAAGGCGCGTCTTCAGCTCTCCCTCGCTATTCAGATCAGAGCTTACAACAAGACGGGACATTCTTGCCACACAATCTTGCGCAGTACGGCTGAGGATTACGTTGAAGATGACCTCGGGAACGTGTTCATCCAGACACTGTTCTGCATTCGGAGAATTTTTATTCGGACACTCTACTACTTTGACGACTTGGTGGTCGGGCATCGTTTGCTGATCCGGAAAAAAAAAAGGGCGTGGTGGATTATTGGACACCTCCGTCACGGTTCCGAAGCTACCAGAAGACAAGCTTCGCGCGTCCCAGCTTATCTCGATGCCGCTGTCAGTTTCGGTTTCCGTTCCTTCGACTAATCGTTCCTCGGGCGTCTTGTTCTTTTCGTGCGGAAAGATCCTCATCACGGTTGACACATTCCTATCCGGCTCGGCGCGCCCGCGAACCACAGCCAAATCTATCTGATCTTTCCAGTAGCCCATCGCGTCCTTCTTTACGTGCTCGTCTGGGAGGATGAAGATTGCGCATAACAGGAAAAGTTGATAGCAGAGTCAAATGCACGATTTTTAACAGCGGGAGGACGAGGATCAACACCCAATTTGCTTCTACCGTTATTGTTCTTCCGAAGAAAATTTCCTAGAAGTCCACCTTTAATATTTCTTGGCGCGGTCGAGGAAAAACTCCTTGAAGTGGTCCTTCTCCTTCGTCCCAGGAAAACATCATCCTCTTCATCCACTACACGCAGGGCAAGAACGACCCCCGCTGAGATCATATCAGGGCTGTTGCACTCCTCCTGAACACCAAGACGAACATCAAGCGGGCTCGACGTCTTGGAGGTGTTGTAAGACGGGGACCACGACCACCTCGACCAGGACGAGGTCGTTGTGTTTAATAGTATCAACACCCTCACCACAAGCAGATGCACCACCCATCTCGCGACGCCGGCCATTTTTGAACAAGAAGCTAGTTGTATAGATACTACTAGGTGGTCATGGCCAAACAGTCGGAGTCGCACTCCTCCTTGTCTTTCCCGTGGAGGAGGTGGTCCACGTTGTTCCCCGGCAAATGAAGAAACTGAAACTCGGCTTGTTTCTACGAAATAAAAGTATTAAAACGGCGCGCTGCACGTAGGAAAAGCAAAGAAATCGACTTCGACGATTACTTCATGAAAATGAAAAATCTTCACTATCAAATGTAAAAATGTCTGGGTCTGGAAGAATGCGCGATTTGTCATGCTGCTTTTCCATGACCCATGAGGTCTGGAATGCAGGACCTAGCATGACCGATTCTGTGCGATCTCTCTCATGCCTATACTGCATGAGAAACTCCCTCCCGACTTGGTCAAAACTGGACGACTTTTGGTAATCATGCAGCACAGATTTTTGCATGCTTCAGATTTAGCATGACAAGTTGCATTCTTCCAGACCCAGACATTTTTACATTTGATCTTCACGAGAAGAGGCCAACGGGAGTACGAGTAACGCACGAGTAAGGAACGATGACGATCATGACCACACGAGTGACGCCAAAACGGGATTTAGTTAGTAGTCAAAAGGACGAGCAGGAAGAGGTGGAGAATGAACAAATAAGAATAACCTCCTTGACCATAGATACCAGGGCGCAGTTGTGCTGGTTTTCGAACGAAGTTGTGCTGGTTTTCCTGAAAAACAAACTCAAACTTCACCGCGCCCAGTGGTCACGAGAATTCTTCTACCGTTCATCAAGATCGAATTTCTATTTGTGCATCACTTTAATCGATTCACAACCAAGTCAAATTGTTCATCCACTGAAGCACTCACTATTCATCTTCCAGATTATTTATATCTTCAATCCTCCACTCGCAATCGCAAGAAAAAACTGCGTCACTGTGATGATTTTGCAGGATCTGCATCACAAATTTGATAATACACATGGTAGAGAAAATTTGCTATGTGCACTTCCCAAGGGAAAACACCCTTGGAAACTCAATGTCTTGCATGTGTAGCAAGACAAAAAGCTTTGTGTTCCATTCCATGCATTACAAATTCACAGTGAAACAGTTTTTTCGTGGGATACTCGCAATAAAATTCACAGCCCGATCAAGCTGAATCGGCGTGGCTTTGGCTTGTACTGCACGGTTGCTGCTGATGAAGGAGTTGCAGTTCCAGATGTATTATGCATTGCAAAAGTACCGCACTCGTAGTAATTGCAGTTACGCATTACAAATCTACGTAGTTAAGGCAAATCAGCATTACAAATTCACTTTCGTAATGCTGAGCCACATTGTATTGCGATTTAAAGATACTACTGCGATACTTTTGCACAGGATATGTAGTTGCAGTACTTGTCGTCCCAGCCCCTGCTTCTCGCGTTTCGCCTCCCCGCGGCCCGGCGCCTGTAGCAGTAGCGCCACCACTATCCAGGAAAAAAAACCCATCCGCACCCATTTTTTGCATCACAAACACTGGCACTTATGCATGTTTTGCATGACAAATTGGATGGGGATGGGTTATTTTTCCTGGATAGCCACCTCCTTTGTTGATGAAGTTCAAGGCTTTCAAAGGTTGCAGGCCCACGTATCCTGTGTAAAAACGTCCCCACTCCAGCGCTGTCATGCAGATTTTCGATTACAGGAACATTTGTAATGCGCATCTCCACGACAGGCATCTTCAGTCGCGTTTTGGAATTTGTAATGCTGTAAACAGGATAAACAGATGGATTTTTAATTCGGTTCTCCTCGTGAACATGCACTATACTACTAACTACAACTTGTCATGCTGGGCTCCCAAAACTTCTGGATTTGTGATGCTAAGTTCGCAACTTGACTATGGGGTGGGGACGTTTTTGCATATGATACCACGACCACGGGAGGTGCGCCGGCAGCTGGACGATTTTGATGTTGTCCCCCGGCGGTTTTTATGAACTGCAAAAGTATCGCACTCGTATAAATGCATTACAAATTTCCTCAGCATGAGAGAAAATTTGTAATGCGGATTTACCTTAAGAAAAAGATTTGTAATGCATGATTGCAATACGAGTGCGATACTTTTGCGCAGGATAGTTTTGTGTTCTTGTTCATCTCCTGCAGCTGTGGTAGTTGTAGCTAGCGCGGCCTGAACACCTCCTTCCAGTTGTACCCCCGGACGACCTCCACCTGGAGCAGTGTGTAGCTCTGCATCCCCCCTGTCCTCTCCTCCCGGAGCTGCAAACATGTAGTTGCTTCTACCCTGAAGATCTCCTGCACCGCCCCGTCTCGGTGACGCTGGCGCGACCATCTTCAAAACCTATGGGTGCGTCAGGTTTGAAATCGTCAAAGTTGAAATAATTGTAATGCATAAAATCGAAACCACTTGGAGGCCCAATTACAAATTCCAAGCGGTGCATGACAAATTTCGGCGCCGTCTAAATCCAATTTGTCATGCTGTTTAGGGAGAGAAGGCGTCTTTTGTCATGCTACCTTAGCAGCTCTACCGCAGACCCGAAACAGGCTGACAGTCGGCCTCGCTTGCCGTTCCTGCAAGAGAGGCACCCCATGCCTTGCAATTTATGCATGAGAAATTATTTCAACTTTGACAATTTCAATCCTGACGCTTCCATAAAGCCGCGCCTGCCCGTAACGCGCTGCTGCTTCGCGGAAACAAAGTCGCTGGGTCGGCGAGCTCTGCAAGATTGATGGTTTGGTTCAGCCGGTTGTTAGGGTTCGTCGCGTGGTTTATTTGCTGAAGATGTAGTTGATGGCCTCCTCCTCGTTCTCCACCCTCTGTACACGTCGAGGTCGCACCAGGAGGCCCTCCTGCTTGTCGTGTGGAACAGTACATATCGACCGTATTGGCCCGCTGCAGTTGGTGCTGGTCGTGATGAACAACATTTGAATTTTTGTCCTTACCGTTTGAAGGTGTTGGTGCAGTGGAAGCAATGCAACTGCTGGTCCTGTATTGACAGGAAAAATCCCCCCTCCCCATATTGAAAAGGTATGTTTCCAAGAATTTGTATTGCGGATTTGAGGTCACAAATCACGTCTGTCTTGCAAGAAGACAAGGGCAGAAGCTTCCGCCCCATTATGGAAGCGGTTTGTCATGCTGTTGGGCCTAAAGGGGGGCCGTTTGCCATGCTGAACTACTAGACCCATACGCCCCTACCTAGCCTGGGGATCTGGCCGCAGTGCCTCTCTGCAGTACAAAGCTGATTTGTGCTGGTCACAAATCAGCATCACAAATTTCCGTTTTGATATGGGGAGGGGGGATTTTTCATTTTGATATCCTGTATCCAAAATTCATTCCACATCCACTGGTTGTAGTGCTGCCACTTGATGCACCGCCTCCAGGGTTGTTGTTCACCATCGGAAAGAAATTCGCGGAGCGCTGTATAACTTGCTCAAACGCCGGTACAGTCTCAAACGTTACAACAAAATCTGCTGGAATTTGTGCTGCATGATGGGCATGACAGACTCGCACAGCGTTCCACCTTTTGCAATACAAATTTCGCCAGATTTTAGTGAGGTTTGAAGCTCCGGAACTTTTCATGCGCAACCCTATGAGAGTTGGCTAGATCATGCTCATCATGCAAGACAAATCTCGGATTCTAGATTCTATTGTAACTACGCTTGAGATTGTAACACCTGAGCGGGTTATACGTTGCTGTTGCAGCGCTCGTCCAGGTGGTCCTCTGCTGGTAGCTAACCCACCACCGAGGGGAGCAGGAGCGCCAAAAAAGTTGTTCCCACCGGTCGCGATTTTTGATGTTGGAGTCAACATTTGATAATTTCTGCCATTACCTGCTATCCTGTGCAAAAGCTGCACTATCGTAGTCGCATGAATCGCAATCATGCATGCCAGATAGCTCCTACGTCTACCTGCTTCCCTGAATCTTCTCCACGACAAACTCATTTTTTCTTCTTCACGAGGAAAAGACCATGATTCATTAATTAAGTATACAACTTTTGCAATGCATAGCAGCAATGGCACATGCAGAACTACTTGTCCCCACGGAGGTGACAAATTTCAGAATCGCGCGGACACGCTTCACCCCCGACACACCCTGTTTGACCAGCCGCAAGATCTCCTTCTGCTCTTTTACGTACTCGTACAGCCATTCGGATTTTTTCGCCAAGTTTTCGGTTGTACACCTGGTGAAGGGCGAAGGTTGCAGGCAGAGAGTCAGGGTTTGCTGCTTATTCGGACCACCACCTCCACCGGGGATGATCGAACATGCTGGGCTGGTAGAAGTTGTGCCCGGGGGACCAACTGGTGCAGTTGAACCGACATCAGTAGCACTACCACAGTTGGAAGTATTATTCGCCGCGTGCTGGTCGACGGCATCTAATGGTATGCATTGCAAAAGCATCGCACTCGTATAAATGCATTACAAGTTTTCTCAGTATGAGAAATAAAATTTGTAATGCGGATTTATCTTGAGAAAAAATTTGTAATGCACGAGTGCAATACGAGTACGATACTTTTGCAATTCATAAATGGCTTGTACAAGCGATTCTCCATCGCATGAAGGAATCTATCAAATGTAAAAGTGTCTGGGTCTGGAAGAATGCAATTTGTGATGCTGCATTTGGATTCCAGAAAAATCTGTATTGCATGAGCAGCAAAGGGAATGCAATTTTTGCTACGCGGAGAGGGAATTTGTCATGCGGAATAGGCATCGCGAAGCCCTCAGAAAATCTGTGATGCTAGGGCATGCATCACAGACATCATGGCCAATGCAAAACATGCATGACAAGTCTCAGAATCTTCCAGACCCAGACATTTTTACATTTGATAGAAGCTTTCTTCGTCCAAAACAAGGTGGACTTCACCTGATGTTGGCCTCCGCTTTCGAGTAGTAGATGAGTTGTCCTGCTGAGCATCGCCGCCACTGCTGGTGCTGTTTTGGTCGAAAACATGCTCTGCTTCTACAGGTGGTCGACGTCCGGTAGCAACCACAGCCGCGTGGTCCTGTAGAAGTGCTGGCCCGTCTTCTTCATCCGGAACGGTCTCCGTTTCCGTGTCAACTTGTTCTTGGCGGTACAGGTAGCCGCTGAAGGGGGTGCAATTCTCCAGAATTTGGTACAGAACCACGCCTATGCTCCACACATCGACCTGCCCGTTGATTTGCGGCTCCTGTTTCGATATGCATTTTTGCAAAAGTATATTATACAGTTTTTGCATCACAAATTTTCTCAGCATGCGATGAAATGGAATCTGTCATGCTGATTTAGCTAAGGAAGGAGATTTGTCATGCCAGTCCGCAAGTTGTACGTACGACAGTACACGATACTTTTGTAGCGGATAGTCAAAATCTCGGGCGCCATGTACTCCAGGGTGCCGCATTTGTCGTTCACAACGTAGGGATATGCATTGCAAAAGTTTATCGTATTGCATTTATGCATTACAAATCTTTTTCTTGAGACAGATCCGCATTACAAATTGAATTTGTATAAAAAACAAATGCTGGTGACTGAGCAAATTTGTAATGCAGTTTTACCAGTACGAAGATACTTTTGCACTTCATAAGGGACCAACCACGTCGTCGCGTAAAGTGGTGGCCCAACCGAAATCTGCCACTTTCAGTCTCCACTTCCGGTCGAACAAAATGTTGTCCGGCTTGAGATCTCGATGCACGATTTTCTTCTGCAGGTGGAGATAGTTCAGCACATCCACAAGGGACTCGAAGATTTCAATCGCCACTTGGTCAAGGAGGGAAGAGGAAGTCGAGGCAGAAAACTCGTTGCTCGAAGTAGATGCGGTGCTTCTCACCATCTCGGCCGCGGAGCCGGTCGACGTGTTCTGGGCTCCTGCTGCAACATTTTTCCCGCTCGACGTTGCGAAATTGGTCAAGAACGGATTTAGCTTTGATGTAGTTCCACCTCCGCCTGCATGATGCAGGAGCTGCTGCTCCGAAGAGGACGTAGTGCCAGTATTCATCCCAGCACCTCGTGGAGGCGGCGGTCCAGGAGCTGTTGACCTTGACCATGCAGCTCTGGAAGTACTAGTACCCAGAGCGCTTGCAGAGTCGGTTCTGTGTAATACGCTGGTGTTGATGGGACCACGAGGACGATCACGAATAGTTGTACTTCTGCTGCTGTGCAGCCTCTGGATCAGCATGGCCAGGTTGCCGTTGGGGCAGTATTCAAAAACGAGGTAGTGCCGAAGGTCCTGCTCAGAGGGCGAGGTAAAATGCTCCAGAAGTTTCAGCACCAAATTATTCGACTGCGAGGTAGTTGTAGTGGTAGCACTAGTGCTACCCGCTTGCGCATCCCCTCCTTTGCTGGACGTTGTCGGAGCACCGACGCCGCTCCCGATACTACACGAACTAGTACTACAATTGCTGGAACTACTACAGGCTTCTTCGTGCAAACTGATCTCCCGAAACTATGAACTGCGAAAGCATCGTACTAGTATGAATTGCAATACAAATTAGCTCAGCATTACAAATTAAATTTGTAATGCGGATTTGCCTTTAAAAAAAAGATTTGTAATGCATAGAAGCAATTAGTACGAGTACGATACTTTTGCACAGGATAGAAACAGCTGGTCTGCCATGCTGCGCTCCTGGTAAGGCCTCTCATCAATCATATGCAAGGAAAAACAGAGTGTTACAGTTACACACTTGCACGTGAATTCAGCATCACAAATTTTCTTCGCATGACGGAACTTGTAATGCAGAAATCATAAGGCAAAACACACACGAAACGAGACTCGCAAGCCTTTTGCGCATGACAGAGGTCGTCTGCCTTGCATGTCTTGCAACACTGTGTGTAAATATTGTAACACTTTTTATTTTGCATAAATCACCTTCATCGCGTAGTACACCGGCTCGGACAACGAGTGGCTGTCTTTCTCCCCCTATCCTGTGCAAAAGTATCGCACTCGTATTGCAATGAATCATGTATTACAAATTTTTTTCTTAAGGTAAATCCGCATTACAAATTTTTTTTCTCATGCTGAGGAAATCTGTAATGCATTTATACGACGAGTACGATACTTTTGCAGTGCATACCCCCAGTACTACTTCCCGCGCGCCCACCTGGGTCCTCCCTTGTGGTTCTTGGTCTTGACGGACGATCCCGCCCCCGAGATTCTTGTACCAGTTCACGTCCCGGGGGCCCCGTGCCGACACCGGCCGCATGGTGCTCCGTCGCTGCTTATCAAATGCAAAAATGTTGTCTGGGTCGTCTGGGAGGCTCCGAGATTTGTCATGCAGTTTTTCGAAGCTCTCCCACGCCTGGAATGCACGGCCTAACGTCGCAGGTTCTGCAGCCCCAGCCCCCTGGTGATGCGTATTTTGCAGGAGAAATGCCCTGTCAGCATGGCGAGAAGTGGGCACCTTTTGCACGTTATGCATCACAGATCTCTGCAGGATCCGAAACACGCATCACGAGTTCGGATCCTTCCAGAGGACTCGGACATATTTGCATTTGATACTGCTTCCTGTCGCGGAAATTTTTGGAGGCGGGAGGACCCGCTCCTGTTTGAGCAGCGGCTGTGTAGCTGTCGTCCGCGGCGCCGCCAGAATTGTTTAGTGCGCCACAACCGGCGTTGGCTTTCACCACCTTGCACACTACCGCATACGCGCCTTCGGCCAACACGCACACCACATCGTATTTTCTCGTGACTTATCCTGTGCAAAAGTATCGTACTCGTAGTACTTGCAATCACGCATTACAAATCTCTCTCTTAAGGCAAATCAGCATTACAAATTTCATTTTTCATGCTGAGGAAATTTGTAATGCATTTATACGAGTACGATACTCATACTTTTGCAATTCATATGACTTCCGGAGGAAACACGGTGGAGGAAGTGACTTGCGTTAGGGAGGCGCAGGGAAGGGGCTGTTGCTCTTGGTGTGGCAGGTTGTCTGAGGCAGAAGGATAGTACATGGACGAGGACCAGGACGGGTACGCACCGTTCTGCTGCGAAGAACTCGTTGGCTGTTGAAACGTCAGAAGTTGCGGCCCGCCGATGAAGTTGTTGCAGCTGCCGCCGCGCAAAGACGTCGGGGAGACGGGGGGCATGACCCCTCTGTAGTACGTCCCCGAGGTGGTTCTTGCCTGCGCCGTTACGGCCGCGGCCCCCCAGGGCGGTTGGGCGGTAGTAGCCGTTGTTCCTGCGTATCCACAGTAAATGATTTCCCGTACACGTACCAATGTGGTTTCTGCATGACAAACTTTTCTTCCAATCCTATTCAGCATGAAGATAAGCGGCATGCTCCAACTTGGTAAAATTTGTCATGCATTTTGTGCATGTACAGGAAATTTGTATTGCATACTGCGGACGACGGGGTCAACATCCCGGCGCCCTGGAACTGCAGCTGTTTCTCCGGTGAAGAGCCCAACATGATGTTGAAGAGGACGAACCACGAAGGCCTGTGCAACTCCTGCTCCTGGATCTGCTTTGTTCTACTTCGGAGTAGTAGTTGTGCAGCAGCCTACTACAGCTGCTCCAGCAGCTGCTCTTCTGGATCTGGTGGCAAGACGAGGACCAAGAGGCTCAACATAATACCGCGCAGATGTTCTTTGTTGCTGAGTTCCACCTGAGCCTGGTCGTGCTCATGATCTCGTCCCAGCACAAGGAAAGGTGCTGCTACTCTGAACTACATCAGCCCATGGTGGGCAGCTGCTCCTGCCGCTGCAGCACCTGCACCCCCTGCACCTCCTTTCACCACAGCCGGGTCCGCGCTCGGCGGCGGTTCGCCCGTATTGCCTGCTCCGCGTACACAAACACCAGGGAAAATCCGAGGAAACAGGACAGCAGAACGAAGGGCCAGGTCGTCGGAAGGAGCAACATGGTGCCTGCTGTTTCCTGCTGATAGATGTTGCTGTTTTGCTGGTTGTGGCAAAATATACGACCAGCTGCTCCTGCACCGCCCAGCAACTCAGCAAAAATCTGTCAGTAGACGCCCACCGACGTCTGCTCTAAGACAGGAAGTTGCGAGGACATCTTCAAACCAAAAGGGAGGTGGAGCCATACACGATTCTGTTTTTTAATTTCAATTTCTTACCGTCTTCAATTCTCTAATTCTCAGTTCAAAAAGAGCAGTGAAGTGAACAGCGGAGAGGTAGAGGAGCAGTGGACGCACTAGTGCTCCACTGATTTTCAAATTTCTGCGATATTTATGTCCCTCTCGCTCAGCAAACCGTGAAGTTCAAAAAACACGAGCCTTCTATTACTTGCCTCGTCATAGTCAAAATCCTTTACGTATTTCAGCATGTGAAAAAAACACTTCTATACCTCGTCGTTGCAACATGGCAAAAAACTAACAACAACTAAGCCTTCAGTCAATAGCTCTAGTAGTGCAGTGCGAATAACATTGGAACAGAAGCGGCACCAGATTCGGGGAAACGAGGACAGGTAGCAGGGTTGTACAACTCCTCTAACGTTTGTTTATCATCTACATCTTCTTCATCTTCCGTCGGCTTCTACCAGCTGAAACAAATCAATGAGCCTTGTAAATCAGAAACATCAAGAGAAACAGCATTTTCTTTATTTTCTTCAGCGCTGCATCGTAACGCTGTCCGCGGGCGGTAGATGAAGTACGGCAGTCGCCGCTGTTGGTCCCGGAACTGCCACCAAAATCTGCTCCTGTACGTACCAACTACTACCTCCCTTCCCAGCGCAGCTGGCGAGCCTGCAACTCCTTCTGTCCATACCAACTGTCTGTGTGGCCATGATGTCGCCCGGCTATCACCATATGCATATCACATTCACAACCCACAGTGATGACGTAGTCACAATTACAGCCGATACTCCCGTCTACTTCACAGGATGTTGCATTGACTCTCCACGGTGAGACTACTGTCGTCGCGGTCTAAGTAGCCGCCGCAACAGGTAGGTGCGGCGCTTCACATTTCACAGCGACGTCGTCACAGTCCCAATCACGGCGATGGTGGTGGTAGTGCAACGTTACGACTTTTCGTCCCGGAACATCATATTTGGGTCCTGGGCATAAACAAGCCGTTGGCGAATGCTGCTGCAGTCCACAGTACAGTACAAGACACCATCTCCAACTGCATCATCCTTCCTCGTTTCAGTCCACGTCAACAGCATCGAACCGCGGTGCTTCCGGTCAGCGAGAAACTTACCAATCGCAGCTCCAACTGTCCACTACACGATGCTTACCAGTCGCAAGCAGGAGCGGCAAACATGATGGATCAACCACCGCTGAACCAAGAGCAGCGCGGGTCGTCCAGTAGCTGCTGTTCACCACGGCGCAGCTGGCGTCACTTGAACTTGTCGGAGGGGGACGCAGCAGTCCTTGTCCCCGCCACCCCCTGCGGAATTCCCGCTATCCATAGCAGCGCATCAAGGACCCGCTTCATCGCTCGTTTTTCTATGTTGGCCTGTGCGCCTGCACGAGGACCAGGTTTCGCGGGCCAATCCACAGCCATCGCCTAATCGACGCCATTGCAGCCTCCACTATGAGGCAACACTATGCCTTTGCATCCGTCGCCCAGCGGCGAGCACAATCCACAACAACCGCAGCTACGACGCGGTTGTCACTCCTATTCGCATCCACCACGTGATGGCCGCTTCCACCCACATCAGGAGCCACCGCTATCCGTACTAGCCGGGAGGGTTGGTATACAACACGCGACGTTCACGGATTGTTCTCATGGCAGGCCAGACCGCCATCCAACATATCCAAATGCGCAACTTTGAATACTACCGTGGCGGCAGCCGAAGCTGCTGTCTCATGGTCACTGCGAAGACTTGTAGTCCAGACCGCGTCCTCGGTGGTCATCACTACAAGCAGATGCTGGACGATGAGTTGAAGCTGCAGCAGCTACCGGCCCGTGCGTCGTCGGTCAATCGTGGGAAGATCGAAGGCTGATGCTCCCACCATGAGCGCCAGCGTTTATCGGTTCGATTCCGAAGTGCTGTCGCATCCAGATCGTGCTTCTCGGCAAATCAGCACATCGCTGCTCGCGAAGATCCGTAGTCGAAGCTCCGTAAAATCTACCAGAAAGCGTTGTTTCCTGCAGTCCCCGTGTTTAGGCCAGATGTACTGGTGTCCACCATCCGTCCATCCTCTGTACGCAGCACAGTGGTGCGAAGCGCAAAGTCCACTACAAATAAGTCCGCTCATCTTCGGATCAGCGCGCAGACTTCACTGTCCGCAGTGGGAGCTGCAGACGGAAACGCCCGCATCTGCGGTCACCTGGCGGCACCAGACGCGCCTCTAACTCGCTAGTTTTCAAAACGCGAGGAGTCGTGATATCTTCGCTTCGCACAGACACAATCATGGTGAACAAGGGCAACGAAGCATCGATCCTTCCTCCACAGATCAGCAGAGATGACCGGTATCCGTACCAGCCGGCACGCTTCGTATCCATCAGGAGATGCTGGCGGCTTTTTCCACAGCCGCCCGTATCCAAATTCGCAACTTGTAGTGCCACCAGTGACGACACGCGCACTTGCCGGACCGTCGACGCGATAGCCCCCGGTGGTCCGGACCACCGCGGCCATTGGCGCGGCAACAGCAGATGCTGGATTTTTAGATGAAGTAGCTGCAGCAGCTACACGTCCGTCTCCGTACATCGTCTACCGTGTTGAAGACCACGTAGAAAATGGTCCACGAGAGGCAGTTTCAGCTACTGGACGGCCGCGTACGAAACAGCGCCACTGCCACCTCTACTTTACTTCGCGCGGAATCACATCGCAGCACGTGATCAGTAGTTACAGCTCCGTAGTTGTATCTCTTCCAAGCCACTGTGTCCACAAAGGGAACATCTGCCTGCGCAACATCCGCACCAACGGCAGCTATGACGACGAATGATCCACCACAGCAAACGTTCAGCTCCATATCAACACGTAGATGACGCTCTATTCCTTAGCAGGAGGGGTTGGACTTGCGCATCTGCCCGCGGACGAAGCACGACCCGTGGTTGCAACAACCTGCCGGAAAAACCAGCTTCACCCCGGTGGCATCGTAGGTCGTAGTGTTATCGCTCCGCGCAGACAAAATCATGCTCGACAAGCACGACTAAGTATCGTTCCTCCGCAGCGCAGCGGTCCACGACGCAGAATCCACGGCTGTCCCGTAGCAGAAGAGTTCCACAATTGCCGCAGTTGCTCACATTGCCGTCCGCATTGGAATATAGTGCGGACGCCAAGATCTCTCTTCATCTGCTCCTGTCACGCGGCCGACAGCCGCGCTTTGTCCTCGGCGCCGTAGTCGCACTTTCCGGCTGCAACAGACAGCGGCCGCTCACCACAGAAGTGAACAGCGCATCTCCGTACAGACAATCGTAGTACGGTGCGCTGTACCACACGATGCGGCTGTCGGGTGCAGTAATATTGAACTACGCCAATCTCACCGGCGCTTCTTTCAACAAGGACAGTTGTCAAAGCCGTATCAGAACCAGGCAACACCCTTAGGTTGCGCTTCTACGACTGTATTTCTATTCGCCACAACAAGGGGAGCACGACACAAACAAGAAATCAACAACTAGTTGATGTAGCCTCAACGTAAACCAAAGGTGAATACAGCGCTTCTAGAAAGTGCATTTAGATTTAGCACCGCGACGCATCCGTACCAACGCGTCCGATTAATCTCGAACAACATTTCCCCATCTCAGCTATCGCCCGCAGTGATAGGTACTACTGCTGTTTCATTCAGCGTGTGTAGCGCTAGCACTACTTCTCCTCGCTATCTTTTTGATATCGCAGACCTGCTTTGGACTGAGATTTAATTCACAATTCTCAACAAAAGTTCAGCAGTTCTATTACTCACATAACCTCCAGGTGGTGCTACTTATGGTCCGCACCAGTAGAAGTAGTTCTTGCACTTCTTTGCAGACTGCGGCTGAATAAGCAACTCATTCACTCATTCACAACAAGCTTATCCGTTTAGTAGAGATCATCATCTTCTCTTTCGTCTTTTTGGATGTGCTTACAAGTGTATCTCTCAAGCGTTTTCGCACTGTTGCCTCATCTTCGTGCGACGTATGTCCCATTACTCATCTTTTGGAACCATACGCCGCACACTCTATATTCCTCTCGGCCCGATCCTTCGCAAAAATCTTCGGACTCGATTTCGAACTGCACCGGGGGGGAATTCACTGCTTCTTCCTTCGTCTGCCAGTAGTTGCCAGCGGCGCTGGGAAATCTTTCCCAGCGCCTGCCGCTTATGCTGGCGATGAAATTCGCCTGCCTCAGTTCCGCCTCCGCTTTTTGTTGCTGGATGTTTTCTCTCTGCTTGTTAGTTTTCTCTCGGCATTTTTCGGTCTTTCCCCGCCTGTCGCCCCTCCTTTGCTTTGGCAGTGGTTTTGTTGGCCGCTTGGCTACTAGGTGAGCCTTGATGGCCCGAGCGGCTGGGGGGGCTTCGAGGTCTAGGAACTGGTCGATTGGTAGCCCGACCTCGTCAAAGTCGTCGCGGATTAGCCTGCCCCACGGCGTGCCTTTGCGCACTTCCTCTCTTGCAAGATAGTGACATGCCTCTTTCTTGTTGCGCAATGCATGCGCCATCCACGCCACGCGCCTCTCCCTGAGGATCGTCTCCACCGGTGGAACCCCTACCCGCTGGCAGAGTTCCAGCCTTCCGGCGTATTCTGCCTCCCCTTCGTCTGCGTCGTTTTCTTGGGCCATTTGCCAGCCGCGTTTTTCTCCTTCTAGCGTCCGAAGCGTGCTGTGCTGGAACCATCTGAGGGCTTTCAGGTCGTTTTCGCGGGGCCGCCATGTTTCTGCGTTGTACAAGGCGACGGAGTTGACCAAGCTCCGATATAGTGCGGCCTTCAGGTTTTTGGAAATGTCCGGGTCTCTCCAGATGCAGTTTAGGGCCTGCACCGTTGCCCGCGCTATGCCCGTTCGCCGGGCCACTTCCTTGCTGGTTCCTGCGTTTCCTTCGACCTGTGTTCCTAGGTATTTAAAGACCCCGACGGTCTTTATTTCGCTGCCGTCGAAGTTTCGCAGGTCTGCGGGAACCACTTCGCGCCCGCGCTCTGCTTTCTTTTTCTCGAGTATCTGTCTTCCTACCCGCAGCTGCCGCTCTTCTTCCTCCGTCTTTACTGGCCTGCAGAAGCCTGTCGCCTGATGGTACAGGAGGGCCTTCCTGTCGCCAAGGATGTCCCCACAGCGACTACACACAAACTTATTTCGTTCCGGATTTATGTGTCTGACCCGCCCCATGCGGTTGAGCCGCACGGGGGCCTCGTGCCATCGCCACCGCACGGTGACCCAGCCGTTTTTTTTGTAGATGCACCGGCTGAAGGTGCCGTTGTCCCAGGCAATCAGGTGTGTGGGCCTAATTCCCAGGTCCATCTTCGGCGCCTTGCGTGCGCCTTCCCGTAGTTCCGGCCGCAGGCCGGTGCCATTCCATTCGACGAGCCAACCGGACCACCGCGCGCCGCTTGCGTCGTCGTAGTAGCATCGTTCTTCTTTCGCCTCGTCGTCTTTTCTTTCGGGTGGCTCTAGGTTGAAGGTCATGGCCTCCGTTTTTTCCGCGTTCAGCGTCAAGCCCACGAACGCGCACGCGGCCGTGAGCTCTTTCAGGGCGGTGGCCGCGTCCTCCTTGCTGTCTGCGCGGAGGACCAGATCATCGACGTACCCCAACCAGGACAAGATTGATCGCTCAACCTGCTCGGCCGACTTTCCCCAAATGCCCTTGCGTGTGAGCACTTTGGTTGTGACGCGCATCGCCCAGTCTAGTACCAGGATGAAGAGGAGCGGGCTCAGGCTCGACCCCTGCCTGATTCCGCACTTCTGGTCGATTTTGTCCGACAGCCCCTGCGCGCCCGTCTTTAGGCGGATGCTTGACCCGTCGTAAATTTCTTCCACTATCCTGGCAAGCCCTGGCGGCATGCCCTGCAGAAGAAGAATTTGCCGCATCTTGTCCCACGCGAGTGAGTCATACGCTTTGCAGAAGTCGACGAAGATGAGGACCATGTCCTCGTCGTCTCGTATCGCCTGCTCCAATCTGCGCA
Source organism: Amoebophrya sp. A120 (assembly GCA_905178155.1). Taxonomy (NCBI): domain Eukaryota; class Dinophyceae; order Syndiniales; family Amoebophryaceae; genus Amoebophrya; species Amoebophrya sp. A120. The sequence goes on from CAJINV010000006.1 coordinate 3,729,990, forward strand.
GCAGAATGAACACGCCGTTGCGGCAGGATAGCCCGGCCACCGACCCCTTTTGCCGCTCGTCTACAGCTGCGTAGGCTGTTTCCTTGATGCGGTTCAAGATCAGGAGGCTGAGGACTTTTTCGCCGACTGTTAAGAGGGCGACGGGGCGATAATTCTTTGGCGCGTTTTTGGGCCCGGATTTGTACAGGAGTGCTACTGCCGCCTCGAGCCAGCTTGGGGGGATTTTTTCGCCAGCAAATATTTTCTTCACCACAGTGCGAAGGACCCGCCGGCCCAGCTCACTGTTGGCGAAGAACTCGGCCGGCATACTTCCGGCATAAGATTTGCGCGACTTTAACTCGTTGATACCTGCGCTGATTTCGTCATCCGAGATTTCCCCCTCGAAAGCTTGGGCCCACTCCGGCCGCGCGGCGTTCCTGTTCAGCTCCTCCATGCACTCCCGCCAGGCGTCTGTTTGTTGTAGCTCTGCCGCAGGCTCCGGTCGTGGTTGTCCGAGGATGCCACGCCAAAACTCCACACGCTTCGCATTCCCGCCTGGTAGGCTGGTCGGCTGCCCTTTCCTGGCTTTTCCGGCAAGCTGCCGCACTACCTCGGATGTAGCACGCGCGTCTCCCCGGTGTTCCGCCTTCTGCAGGTCCTCTATCTTCCCCTTCACCCATTCTTGTTTGTCCGCCCGCACCGCCTGTTTAATCGCCTTCGCCATGCGCTTCTGCTCTGCTTTCGTCATCTTTCCATCGGCCTGCACCCTGCTACGATCCTGGATTAGCTTCCATGTCCGGTCTGTGATCCATGGTTTCTTCGGGCCCCTCTTTTCTGCCGGCCACTCGCGGTCGAGAGTGCCGCGGAGGATCCTTTCGAACTCCGTCCACACTTGCTCGGCTGTCATCGTGTCCCCTTCCATTGCTTCCAGTTTCTCTTCTGTGAGCGTAGCAGCCATTTTCTCGTCCACCACACTTGCAAACTCCTTCGTCCGTTCCAGCTGTCTCCACGGCTCTTTTTTCGTTCTTTGCTTTCGCATCAGGCCGGGCTGGAAGGAGAAGGTGGCCATCCTGTGGTCCGAGAGTGTAAGTGTCCGCGCTTCGACGTTCTGGTCGCTAAATAAGCCCCGATCCCGGAACTTGGCCAGGGCGCGGTCGTACTCCCGGAGCTTCCTCCCCTGTGGAAAGCTGCCCCGGAAAGTCCACCGCCTGCGCCAGGGTTTGCGGTTTATCGTGGAGAGGTCAAGGAGTTCGCTTCTGGCCGCGAACTCCAGGTGCCTTCTGTTATTGTCACTGCCCAGGGCCCAGTCCGCGCTGAGCCCCGCCTTCCCGATCGTGTATGGCAAGCCGGCATCGGCGAGCTCACACTGCGGGCCACCAATCTCGCAGTTCCAATCACCAGCGAAAGCCTGAACGTCGTAGGCTGAGTGCGACTCGAGGTCGCGCTGGAGGGCTTGGTAAAAATTGATCTTCTTCGCCGCCTCCGCGCCCTCGGTGGGCGCGTACACCGAATGCAGATGCACCTTCTTGCTGTATTTCGTGCAGACCGTCACCCGCACGTGCCGGCTGCACTCACGCGCACTTACTCCCTCGACATGGATGGAGCGGTGGATCAGGATCATAGTGCCATAAATAAGCCCGCCTGATTTGCTCCGCTCCGCTCCCCCCCCGTACGCGAGATACTCGCTTTCCGCAATCTGCTCGCCGACGAGCCACCGCTCTTCACCACCAACAGGCCCTTGCTTCGGGCGTCCTCCACCAGTGCGCGGCGCTCTTTGCTGTCTCCGTGTCGCGAGTCCTTGCCGAGTGTTCGCGCGTTTATGGTGCCCATCCTCAACGCTGGTATCTTTTTCCAGTCTCGGCGGGGTATCTCCCCACCGGCCACCGCGGTGTCGCTCCGCATTGTGGCAGCTGCCCGCGATCGATATCTTCGATCACGAGGAGTTATTCGTCTTTTCGCAAAAGTGTAATGCTCTGTCCGGGGACGAGGCCCGCGGACAGAAGAGTTCCGCTCTGTAGAAGTCAGGGGGCGCGCGCCCTTCTCACCAGGAGGTCCTGGTGTGGCCGGGGTCTTTCTTTTTTTTTTTTGATTTTTTTTGGCTCTTGTTTTTTTTTTTTTTGCGCCCTCCTGCTTCTTCCCTTCAAGACTTCCTAAGTGCTTGCGGTGCTTTAATAATTTTGATTGTGCGAGGCTGTAGTGCTAGTCTGCGTCGCTCGTTTGAGATAAAGCTACACTTGCTAAATATGCCAGCAAAAGAGCACTGCGATTGGCGGTCGCAGGTCTATAGATGGGCCTCGTTTTTCCGGTGGTTCAACTAAACCATATGCGAGTGCGGCCCATCAATCCGTCGATCCTGTGCGAGATCGTGCGCGTGCACTTTAATTAGGTGTCGTCGTGCAGTGCGTTTAAACTTTAGGAATAAATATGTCGCTATGCAGTTGGCTCAGAAACTTTAGTAGTTTTTCAAAAGATGTCGCGAAAGAGAAACAAAGTCAATTCCTAGCGCGGACCGTTTACGCCTAGAATCCATCGATTCTGTTCTGCAAAGTTGTGCGAAAAGGTGGAAAAACAAGAGAAAAACAACAAAAAAAAAAACAAAAAAAAAGTAAAAAAAGTTGAATAAGCAAAAAGAAGTAAAAGATGACATTGTCGTGAAACAGCATCTATCACCTCCTCTGAAGGTCGACTGTCGAAGTCCAGGTTGTAGAGTAATCCTCCCAAGAGCAATAAAACAATGTCTTTCATTGAAATTGTTTTTGTAAAGCTGAAATTTAGAAATAGCAGTAGGTTGAGCAATAATCTCATCAGCAAGTATTGCCGAATTTTCGCACGAAGAGTACTATCTCGAAATAATCAGCTTATAGTTTTTCAAAACCGTCTTCTTGGGTAAGTGAAGAATCAAACGTTTCTGAGCCGCGTCTCAACGACTTTAGAATTCGTCACCATAGCCTTCCTCCTCACCTTCACCCTCGGCGGTCTCGATGCCGACCTCCTCGTAATCCTTCTCCAGGGCGGCCAAATCCTCACGGGCCTCGGAGAACTCGCCCTCCTCCATACCCTCACCGACGTACCAGTGGACGAAGGCGCGCTTGGAGTACATCAAATCGAACTTGTGGTCGATGCGGGAGAACACCTCCGCGATGGCGGTGGAGTTGGAGATCATGCACACGGCGCGCATCACCTTGGCCAGGTCGCCACCCGGCACGACGGTGGGCGGCTCGTTATCCACAGTAAATTTCTCGTAGACGCACAAATGCGGTCTCCGCATGACAAAACTTGGCTTCGATTCTAGTGTAGCACGACAAGTTTTACGCATCAAATTGGTAGAATTTGTGATGCATCTTGTACATGTACGGGAAATTTGTATTGCATACTGGTAGTTGATACCGCACTTGAAGCCGGTCGGGGACCAGTCGACAAACTGGATGGTGTATGGGATGCAAACATGTCTTGTTCTGGAGAATTGTGACGCTAGTTTGTGACTGGTGGCGACACTGCGATATGCAGTCACGCATGACAAGCTTTGCACGAGCAACTATCTGTTCCGGTTTCCACATGACATTAGGGAAGAATCTATTCTCCTCATCATGCATTACAGATTTCAGCATTGCAAACTATAGTACATGTGCGATAAGCATGGCAAACTATACACTTTTCCAGACGCAGACATATTTGTATTGCGTATGGTGCGCTTGGTCTTGATGGTGGCGACGGAGGCGTTCACGTCCTTCGGGACGACGTCACCACGGTACATGAGGCAGCAGGCCATGTACTTACCGTGACGCGGGTCGCACTTGACCATCATGGAGGCCGGCTCGAACACGGAGTTGGTCAGCTCGGCCACGGACAGCTGCTCGTGGTAGGCCTTCTCCGCGGAGATGATCGGCGCGTACGAGGTCAACATAAAGTGGATACGCGGGTACGGCACCAGGTTGGTCTGGAACTCGGTCACATCCACGTTCAGCGCACCTGGGATAGGAAGATGTTGAGGATATCACAAAGTCTGGATGATCGATTTCCCGTGACTAGAAACAGACGCGTATTAATTATACCATTCCTCGAGGTTTCCTTGCATGACAAACTTTCAATTCTAAAACATGAGAAAGCGAATCAGCAACTCGCATCTACCAAAGAGGAACGATGAGCACTTGTCCATCATACAAGTCATGAAGATTTCCCTCAAGACAAGCATTTTTGTGTGCGCACACTCTCAAACTAGTATAGCTTCAGAAGTGTCAAAAACCTGTATACCATCGAAGCGCAGAGACGCGGTCAAGGACGAGATGATCTGGGCGACCAGGCGGTTCAAGTTGGTGTAGGTCGGGCGCTCAATGTCCAAGTTGCGGCGACAGATGTCGTACAGAGCCTCGTTGTCGACCTGGTTGGTGACGTCGGTGTGCTCCAACAGGGAGTGGACGCACAGCACGGTGTTGTACGGCTCGACCACGGCGGTGGACACCTGGGGGCAGCACCACACGGTGAAGGAGATCTTGGACTTCTTACCGTAATCGACGGACAGACGCTCCATCATCAGGCAGCCCAAACCGGAACCGGTACCACCACCGACGGCGTGGTAGATCAGGAAGCCCTGCAGACCGGTACAGTTGTCGGCCAACTTACGGATGCGGTCCAAGCACAAGTCGACGATCTCCTTACCGATGGTGTAGTGACCGCGGGCGAAGTTGTTCGCGGCGTCCTCCTTACCGGAGATCAGCTGTTCCGGGTGGAACAACTGACGGTAGGTACCGGTGCGGACCTCATCGATCACGGTGGGCTCCAGATCGACGAACACGCAGCGGGGGACGTGCTTGCCGGCACCAGTCTCGGAAAAGAAGGTGTTGAAGGCGTCGTCACCACCGCCGATGGTCTTGTCAGACGGCATCTGACCATCCGGCTGGATACCTGGGAAGGTGTTTGTGAGTAGATCATCATTACATCGTGATATTTTTCCAAACTAAAAAACAAAATTTGAATCACGCTGGAAACGCAATGAAAACCAACTACTTAAGTAGCTTCTACTTCATCTTTCGATACGGTGACGAAACTGAAATTTATTACGAAGTGCAAAATTAAAATACCGTGCTCCAAGCAAAACAGCTCCCAGCAGGCGTTACCGATCTGGACACCGGCCTGACCGATGTGAATGCAGATAGCTTCACGCATCTTGTGATAGATTTGTGCCGCTAAAGCGCAAGAAAAAAGATTAGTACTTCGTTTCCGCTAAGGAGTTTTGGGTTGAGAGAAGAATTGATGTTTCGAAGTCAATTTGCAATCTAAATGTGCGATTTACGAAAGTGAAAGTGTATCGTCCAGCTTACAAGTTATAATGCGTGACTTCGAGTTGACCTCTCAATTGACGTTTGATGCGTTAAGCGAGCTAGCCATGAGCTGGGGAAGGACGCAAAACAACAGCACGCATTTGATGTAGAAACGGGCTTGGTGAGGGGGAGTAAACAACGTTAAAACGTAGTCTCGATAAGGACGAAATCTTAGTGTAGATAACCGACTCGGCATCTACGACTCCGTGTGCCTGCAAGGACGAGGAGCTCCCGTAAGTTGAGTTCCAACCAACGCACAGCTCATCTGTCACGCAAAATAAAAGTCACTTGTGCTTAGTTAGAAAAGAACACCTAGTACATGACTGATTCAACTACGGACAAAACCTCTCATCGGTGAAACATTGCTATAAAGTGCTCTGAAGTGGATTTGAGTTTTCATTTCCGTCATCGGAAAGCTGCACTCGCTAGGTAGGGCGCGCCGCGACTGTGTCAGGTACGCGAAGTGAAAAAGCCCCTACACAAAATAGACCTTCCTTTCTATTCTGCTTGTTAGACGGCAGTTTCAACTACTTACAGAACGCAGTGGATCATGCATTGACTCCACCGACCTGCATTGAGCACGATCTGTCATCTCCATCAAGACATCTCCTTCTTGGCCGCCATCTTGCAAAATTATAAATATGTCCTTGCAAGAAAACAAAAATAAACGTCCCTCAATTCCCCTACGGTTTCCGAGATGTAGTTCGGAATGATGAAAACGCAAAGTAGAAAACTGCTATAGAAGTACATCATGAAAGTAATCACCTGTTGCAATGAAAACTATCTCGCTCATGAATATCTATATAATCATAGCAGAGCACTGATATCTGATCACTTCTACCAAGAATAATACCACTGGAGTACCAGCACCAAGTGTTTCATCGTGATGTAACCGATGCGGAAATGCAGGCAGCTTGAAATTAAAAACGCTTTCTCTTGGAAGTCTGCCAGTTGCCTCTCGTGAAAGCGCAATGATGATGATGTTACCCCGTAAAGCGGTTAAGGTGTTGAAGAACTAAAGCGCTCACGCCGTGCTTTCCGGTGCGTCCTGGGAAATACTCGCGCGCAAAATCCCCACTCGTGTTTTTGCTCTCCCAGCACATCAGCTCATCTCTCGCACTCTGCTCCCCTGAGCAACAAGCTCTGTAATCACAAGAGGCCCGCAAGACACTCGGCCGATGGGCGGCCGCCAGCAGCTACGCCGCGTGGAAATCATTGGACAACTAAGAGAAGTCGCGTAGCGTACCTACGAGCAATGACTTCTCGCAAGAGTCCGCCGACAAAAACAATCATTACAGGACTTTAGCTACAAACCGCAGTGGAGTTGACACCACAAGCAGGAGCGTCCTGGACCTGGCGAGAATGAAGATCATTATAACTTCGTGCGCGCGCTCTCTGGGCAGGTCAGACCCTCCGCCACAAACTCGCCAACGCAGGCGCCATTGGGGTCAGAGGAGACGCAGCGCGCCATTAGAAATCCGCCAGCGGCCGGCTTGCACACACACCCTTCAACGGAGCGCACCCGGGCACAGACATGCAAGTTCACATCAAGGCCACCGAAGCGGGGATTGTTCGCGTAGAGGCCCTCGATCCTGGGACCGCTACGTGGCTGAAACGAAAAGTCAAAAAACCCTTCGTTTTGCGGCAATAGTCCGCGGGAGAGTTCCAACGCACTCACCGTCTTTTCGCCTTCGTCGTTACGGCCCTCCGGAGCGGAGCCGCGCAGGCTGCCGGCCTTGGAATCCCCGTTCGACAGGGTTTCCACCTCCGTGGTGCCCGCCACGCTGGAGGGGTCAATCGCCTTCGACAAGGCGATCGGACCCCCCCCCGCCGCCGCAAACAAGCTGATCTTCTTCATCATCTGCGTCATTTTGGAACGCGAAGGACAATAGGAGTGCGGTACACGAGACAGCTTCCCTGCGGTTTGGAATGGAACAAAAAACTTCAAAAGCACCAACACACAGTTACAATTTTTAAGTCGCTGGGAAATAGTATCATTGGTTGCTCACGGTTTATAAATTATACCTTCGGCTCGTCTGAACTCCACTCCAACACAAAAAACTCATCTCAATACTCTCGCTGAGCTACTTCTTTAGTAAGTAGGAATGCAATAAAAACCCGGAGGAAGTCGCCAAGTTACGCTACTTTAGAATTTTCATTTTGTTTCTCAACCTGGCCAATGCTCTCCTCCAGCTCAGGAATGTCGCTCGTCGTGTCTTCTTGTAGACAAAGATTATCTCGGTCTAATGTGTCCTGAGGAACGACCCGAACACGATCTTATCGAACAATCTCTACGCAAGAAAGACTCGAAAAATCACGAGCCTCGCACGACCAATAATTGATTGATAAAATCGAAGGCGCGGTGGTGAGACGTCTACAGACACTACCTCCTTGTGGTAGAAGGAGGAGCAGTCTAAAGTTGTCACACTCACATAGCACAAGCAACAATCTAGATGATCTTCATCTTGTCGAATCGACGGTGGCAAGCGCCAAGCTACATATGATGTTCGCATTCCTTCGGGCTTCCAAATGAGAGTTGTAGATCTACTTGCGTATCACAAGAAATACGAATTGCCATGATGATGATGATGATGATGTTACGGCCACCTTTACATTCTTCCGTTCAGAATCACAGCTCATCCCCCGGTTGTTCAACATCGTCGTCCCAATCATCATCGAGGTCCTTCTCCTCCGTGTCCTTCCGCTATGACAGTGCACAGCTCCCCCTCCCCCTCATTTGTATAGCATGAGCGGCAATACAAGCATCACCAAGCGTGCCGGATTTGCATGACAGGTTTGCTCTGGAGTGTAGTGCTATTTCGGCTACCAGAACTTGTCATGCAAACAGTGCCAAGAGACAAACGGCGGATTGGGTATTTTGCATGACAAATGAGGGGGGGGGAGTTCTGCATTGTCATATCCGCATGACCTGCTTTCGGCTCTTTAAATCCGTGGACAGAAACCGCAACGCCTTGGCCACCGCCTCGAAGGACTATGAGAGTGCACAACTCGTCCCTCTCCCCCTCATTTGAATTTGAATTTGCAATGCAAAAACTAAAACCCAAATCCAAGGGCTTTCCTGTGGCACTGTTTGCATGACAGATTCCGGAAGATGAGGCCCGAACAATACTACTACATGGGCGCGTGAATTTGTCATGCGCCACAGGCTCCACGTGTGCTGGTCCTGGTGTTTGTATTGCTGTCCACGCAATACAAATGAGGAGCAGGGGGAGTTGTGCACTCACTCATAAGGACTCGTTATCCCCCGTTGACGCCAACACGGCCGCCAGCGATTCTTTCGTCTTGGACACCGTGGCATGCATTGCAAAAGTGTCTGGGTCTGAAAGGATGCAACTTGTGATGCTGCATTAGCATTTGGATTCTACAAAAATCTGTAATGCATGAACAGCAAAAGAGGCCCAGTTTTTGCCACGACGAGAGGGCATTTCTCATGCGGTATGAGCATCAGAAAGCCCTCGCAGAATCGCTGATGCTAGGGCATACATCACCGACCTCATGGGTCATGCAAAATCTGCATGACAAACTGCTGCACTCTTCCAGACCCAGACATTTTTGCAATGCATACGCGGCAGTCGTCATTTGGTGCAGGTCCTTAAAGAGCTGCCGCAAGGCGCCGTCTTCGGAAAAGACACGCAGACATCCTGTGTAAAAGCCTTCCCACCCACACAGAGTTGTAATGCTAAAGGAATTGGCATTTGTAATGCTGTAAACAGGATGAAAAAGCGGCTTTCTCATGCGACTTCCCTTGCTAGCCAGCACTACACTATTTCGAAGCTTGTCATGCAGAACTCCCAAAACTTGAGGATTTGTGTTGCCGACTTCCCATCTTGACTATAGTGTGGGGACGTAGTTTTTGCACACGATAGCAGGCCCTCCGAGGTTAGTTCCTTCAGGGCCTTGGGAAATTTCGTCTTCCGTTCTTCGTGCAGGATCGCAGTCGCGCAGAACCTCACCGAATTGATCAACGGGCCGTTCCGGTCGTGGAAAAAGGCGCGTCCGAAGTAGGTCATCACAAAATCCTTCACCGACCTATGGCGTTCTCAAGCGTTACATTATCAACTGTTACCCGAATTTGTACTGCGAGAATAGCAAAAATCAAAGGGGGGAGGCTGCACCTGTAGCATTACAAATTCCGCACAGATTTACGCGCTGTTTGGCCCTTCACAAATTTGTCATGCGAAGCAGCTCCATAGTGTGGATGATCATCATCATGATGAGGGTAGTTCTGCATAACAAATTCATGTAACAGCTAAGAATGTATCAGTTGAGAACGCGATACAACCCCGTTATCCCGGTGCTCCACCCGATCAACGACCATCCTGAGTAAAAAGGCCCCCACACCAGACGAATCAAGATAGGAATTTTGCAACACAAACCTAGGAGCTCTGGGAGTCACGCATGACAAGTTGCGCTCCGTAGTGTAGTGCAGGTTAGCAAGTGCAACCGCATCACAGCTCCATCTGCTTATCCTGTTCACAGCATCACAAATTCCAAAACACGATTGGAAAAGTCTACAATGGGTAAGCGCATCACAAATGTGCTCCTTGTCATAGCAAATCTGCATGACAGCTCTGGGGTGGGGAAGGTTTTCTTCAGGATAGCGACAGCCAGTTGTTCGTGAATTCCCGCACCTTCTCTGCCAGCTCCGGTATCATATGTAAAAACGTCCCCACCCCATGCTCAAGATGGGGGATCTGCTACACAAATCCACAAGTTTTGGCTGTCGAGCATGACAAGTTCATCTGGCTCGCGTTGTAAAAATCCTGTTTAACTAGTGCCACCGCATGTTAAATTGAGTATCTTATCCTGATTCTAGCATGACAAACTCTCAGATAGCATAATTAGAAAATGGCTCTCATGGGGCTGCGCATGAGAGACAGTTTAGGCTTGCGGATTTGCATGACAACTCTGGAGTGGGGACGTTTTTACAAAGGATATCCGGCTGGTTCAGGTTATCCACTTCTCGCGCTACGTTGCCAAAATGGGCGATCAACCCGTCCTATCAAGTGCAAATGAGTCTGGGTCTGGGAGACTGCGAGAATTGTCATGCTAGTCTGGCATGACACTGGAATATGTGTTGCGTGGCCGCATAGAACTCCTCTTGCTTGTCATGCAAAGAAAACGCAGTTTCTCATGCGGGGTACGCAATTCACAACCACGAAAAAACTTGTCATGCTTGGCAGCGCATCACTGCCTGCTCGCTATTCCTCTCCTTGCATCACAAGTTTAACATTCCAGACCCAGGGATATTTGCAATCCATACGTCTCGAAATTCGCGCACCCCGTTCAGAATTTCCAGGTAAGATATCAAATGTAAAAATGTCTGGGTCTGGAAGATTGCTAGGTCTGTCATGCATATTTTGCATGACCTGTGATGTCTGCGATGTATGCCCCAGCATCACAAATTGTTTGCGGGTATGTTGATGCCTATCCCGCATGACAAATGCCCTCTCCGCGGGGCAAAAACTGGACGCCTTTTGCTGCTCATGCAATACAGATTTTGATTTTTGTAGATTCCAAAAATAGCATTACAAGTTGCATTCTTCCAGACCCAAGCAGTTTTGCAATTCATATAAGAAGCATCTTCCTGCACCCCATCATTCTGATCCTGGTCCGCTTCCTTCGCAAGCACCAATCCAACTGGAAAAAATGTGGTTGTCGTTGCAATCATACAGATTGTGGTCACCCCGACTAGGGCCACACGGCAACCAACGCGCTGCAGCATGCTGGTTCTTGTAATTGGCCGAAGATTTTATTTACGATGAATCGGGTTCACGTTCAGAACGACAAATAAGGTGATGATAATGAACGGAGTCCTTGCGAGAAGTGATGAAATTTCTCGAGATTTCAGTTGCCCTTCTAAGAAAGTAGGGGTGTCGTGTAGATTTGCCTAGCGACGAGAGGAAAACAAAACCTCTGTCTGATCAAGCTCCTCGTCCGAAATAAATGATCTCTTTGTGGGAAATGTGCCTGTGTTATCGTACGAGGTTCTTCGCGTATCTTGATTATAAAGAACTTTTCTTTGTCTGCACCTAGAAGTGGTTCCAATTCCGAACCGAGGTAGAAAAAGCGGAAATCAAAAATAAACATTGAAGATCACCAATACCATCGTCATCTAGACTCGTTCAGGACACAAGAAAAGTGTATTAAAAGAGCCGTACAATTCAACAATCGGTGAAAAAGTTGTGCGTGAAAGTTGGCCTGCTTCTGCGGCGAAGAAGAATGATCACCGATTACTCATCACGATCTTTGTTGCTCAAGAAAGTACTTCCGCGCCAAAAGCTACCTGTAGCGAGGCTACGGCATCGGCGTCAAGTGTAGTGCCAAAAAAAATAAAAATTTTCGTCATTTCAGAAAAGCAGAACAAGCCGGCAGCTGGACGTGGTGTGCTCAGGCGAGGAAATTATATTTCTACATGTACTTCCGGAAGACCGGACTACTGGCGAATTTGTTGTTCTTCGCGCTTCATTCTTGACACTCACTCCCCGGTCGATCTCCATCTACTTGTTTCTCCGCCAGCGCGTAGAACTCCTCTACTTTTTTTTCAAGAAAAATACGTCCTTGCAGTATGGTTTTCTTTTCGTCCACGGAAAAATCAAAATAAGTAATCAAATTAGATACCTCAAAAAGAAAAAACTAGGATTAAATTGCAAATATTTGAAAGCAGCAGCTGCGGTCTTCAGTAGAAGTTGCTTAACTTGTTCTGCGATATGAAATTCAGACGAAAGCGGGCGAAGAGGGTCAGAACGGTTTGCACTGCGCTAAAAATCTTCTGAATCACAGTAAAACAAACGATGTTCCGCGTGTTCCTCTGCGTGCGGGAGATTGATAAATGATGTCGCGAGGGCAAACCAAAATCAGGATGCTCCTACAACGACAACGTCTGGGCGGGAAACAATCATCAGAGCAAAACCAAAATCGTTTCTCTTTCTGTTGCGATCAACCACCCGCAGAGACAATCCCAAAGGAACTGCACGTCGTGAAAGACCGCACGACCTGCTTCAGCACACCGGACCACTGCAGATGCAACTTCCGCATCTATATCAACGCGCCAACACCGTTTCCAGACTCTGACTCGCGAAATGCGCGACATCCGGATCGGAGTCCGATTTTGCCAGGTTTTCCAGCGTATCAAATGTAAAAATGTCTGGGTCTGGAAACTTCTGATGCTGTGTGGCGTTACATGAGAAGGCCACAATTGCTGGCTCAGCATGACAAGTTTCTGAGCTTCTAGGTGTTGCCTATTCTGCATGACAAACTACGTTTCTGCATGACACAAAAGTGGGGCTCTTTGGTAATGTGCATGACAGATTTAAGAGTCATGCCAGACAAGCATGACAAACTTGCATTCTTCCAGACGCAGACATTTTTACATTTGATACAGCGTTTCCACGGCCCGCCGCTGCAGAAAATCACTCTCCATTGCTAGCGCTTGGAGTAACTGCGGTAAGGCGCTTGTCCAAGGAAAGAGATCCTGCGTCAGTGTACTTCTACTTCTCAAGTCAAATCTTGTTTTCATGATTAGCAACACAAATTTAAATCGCATGTCAGAGAAAAGGAAAACCGATGCGCCATCATATACGTGAAGTTATTCATGTAAACAACTGCCTCTTCTCTAAATGGAGTTTCAGCATGTTGACAGGCGCCTCTATCTTCCATGTACTTTTGCAGCACATAGTAGTGAGTTACACTGACACAGCTTTGTTATTATCTTGGATAACTCTAGCGACGTTGAAACGTACGTTCGGAACGGGATCCTCGGCGAGGGACAGAATTTTGTCGGCGATGCGGAACTGGAATGTAAATGGTGAGCAATTGTTACTACATCCATAAAAAAGGCATCTGTCATGCGGAAACCGCATCGGTGTAATTGTTTGTCATGCGATGCACGCATCAAAACCAGTACCTGCACTTCCTCCACGTCTTTCTCGCCGTAATTCGCGGGATCGATCTGAATCATCTTTGCCATCGCATTATGCATTTTTGCAAATTATGTGTCATCTCAGTCTGGATTTGTTATTGTAGATCCAAACGACGCAGATGCAGAAGATTTGTAATGCTTGGAGAGGAGTGCACGTCGACCAGGGGGGCACTTTGTCATGTATTAGTGTTGTTTATTGGACCTCCAATAACCTACCACCTCGAAAACCTCCTTGCCATTTCCTCGTGTCGTATCAAAGAGACCACTCTGGCATGTTCATGTTGCAAGTATCAGCATACAAGTCGCGGCAACAAATGATCAGCTGCATGTTTAATATTCGTAGTCCAGACCCAGATTTTTCATAATTCACAATTGATACGCTTGTATCGCCGTCACGCGAAGTATGCAACACAAATTTACCACATCAGAGTAGACATCTCCGCGTACGTACATCAAAGTGTGATCAACAGAGATAATAATTTCATCGAAAACTAACAGCTAGCAATGTCAGAAGAGGCAAGGGCGGCTCTCATGATGCTGTTCTGTATTTTATAACAACTAACGCACTACGAGAACAAGAGCCCGGTGGTGTGTTGAACAGGCTTGGTCAGCGTGAGCGTCGTGGTGCTAGTGCGGTAAATTTCCAGCGTGGATACGAAGCAGGTAGTTTTCGTGCGAGATCAGGTCCTTCTTATGAATCGCAAAAGTAAATCGTACTCGTGCAAATGCATTACAAATTTCCGCAGCATTTCAGTTCATTATCATTTCATTGAGAAATGAAAATTTCCTCAGCATGAGAAATGAAATTTGTAATGCGGGCTTGCCTGACGAAAAGGATTTGTAGTGCATGACTGCAATTACTACGAGTGCGATACTTTTGCACAGGATACTTCTCGATCTCCGGCAACACGTTCTCCTTGGTCCAGGTGGTACCCAGAATGTTGCCGAGCTTCTTTAGTTATGAATCGCAAAAATATCGTACTACGTATGAATTGCATTACAAATTTCCTTAGCATTACAAGTTTGAATTTGTAATGCGGATATGCCTTAACAGAAAGACTTGTAATGCGTAAATGCAATCACTACGAGTACGATACTTTTGCACAGGATATTAGTGAGTCGCAGGCTGCTTCTCGCACGAGGTAGACCGGGTCGCCCAGCCAGGTCTTTGTGGTACTCGAGGAGGCGGCAGTGTTGGGGTTTGGTGGCATCGTGTTGTTGGACGTTGTCATGCCTTGCTGGCTCATCATCGTCGTGCTAGTATTCACATCGCCCGATGAAGTGGCTGCTGTTGATCCTGCTTGGGTACTAGCAGCTATCAAACAAAAAAGTGTTAACGTTAACGGTTTTCACAGATGGCAGCTATGCATTACAAATTGTGCCTTCCATGCATGTTGCGCAATACAAATTTGGGCACCTTTTCTGATGCGTTACTGCATCACAAATTCCATTAACGTTAACACTTTTTCTTGTGATAGCAGCTGTTCCTGCCGCAACGGCCTGCGCGCTGTTTTTCAGTGCGTACCAAATGTGCTTATGCAATGTAAATTTCCCGTACATGTACAAAATGTATGACAAATTTCGCTAACTTGCAGTGTGCAACTTGTCATGCTAGACTAGGACTGAAGGCAAGTGTTTTGTCATGCAGAGACTGCATTTGTACGTGTTGTACAGGAAATTTACTGTGGGTAATGCTCGGTAAAAACATCCTCCCCCAGCACCTTGGCCAGAATATCCACAGAAAAAGATCCATCTTCCCCATGATCCGTATTTTGCATCACAAACGCAGACCTTACTGCATGTTTTGCATGAGAAATTGCATGTGGACAGATGTGTCTTTTTTTGTGGACACAGAACGGGGCAGCACTCCAAGACCGCGAGCCGCACCCGCCACTGCTTGTCGCACGACAGATATCCCACGAAAAAACTGCTTCACTGTGAACTTGTGATGCAGAGAATGGAGCACAGAACGATTTGTCTTGCTACACCTGCAAGACATTGGATTTTTTAGCGTTTTTTCCCTTGGGAAGCGCGCATGGCAAATTTTCTGTGTCATGTGTAACAAACTTGTGATGCAGATCTTGCAAAGCCATCACAGTGAAACAGTTTTTTCGTGGGATAACAGAGCTTGTAGTGCTGGCAGTAAGGATTCGTTCAGGAGGGACACTCGGATTACCTTGGCCAGGTGCGGGAGATGCTGGATCAGCTGTAGCCGCACATCCGACGACTCGTCGCGAATCAGCTCCAGGATGATTTTCGTGAGAATGGTGACCGTGACGTGTTTCCCGACGTAGGGAGAGAGTTTTAGCACCGCCTTCGAAAGTTCCTGTCGCACCTGTTGACTCGGATCCTTGGTCAGTTTCTGCAGGTGCTGTTGGATCAGCGTCGTCAACTGCGACGCTTGGGGAAACTGGTTATCGGAACCACCTGGTATGCAATGCGCAAACGCATCGCGCGAGCAACTTCTAGATTCGTATAACAACAATTTGAGTTCTGGAGCAACATCATATAATCTCCAAACCGTAGATGAAGGATGTTGTGTCGCGCAGATGAATCAACCACAGACAGCAAAACAGATCTACTGCCTTCATGCACCGGGTAGCTTTTGCTATTTTTAGTCCGAGCACGACGATGCTTTTGCACTGCCTACCTGCGGCCAATTCGCTGGTGTCCAGGGAGATGGGAGAAGGTGTGATCTCCCCATTATTCTGCTTATTTGCCGCATCGCTGTCAGCGAGAACCTGGTTTTGATTTTTATACTCCCCTTCGTTCCTGACATTTTTTCTTCTGGCGTGGTACTAGCTGTAATAAATGGTCGCCGTTCATTCACAACCGGGGGCTTGGTGGGTTAGGATTTGGACACAACTACAACTTGGTATGAATCAATAAAACAGAAAGTAGTGGCAAATGAAAATGTAAAAAAAATCTTCATCTTGAACTACATTACAACGTATAGTGTGTACCTTCGCGACGCTTGGCAATTTGAAGACGGCCAAGCTCCTGACTTCCGGCTCGTTGTCTGTGAGTAGTTTCTCTAAAATCTTGCCGACATAGTCTGTTTATGCATTGCAAGAGTACAACCGCACCACTACGTAGGAATAATTGCACCTCCACAAACTTGAATTTATTTTTACTCAGTGTAAAAAATACACTCAGGTTTGTCATGCTGATTGGATTCAGCTCGATAAAGGTGCGTAGATTTGTCATGCGTATCTGCAATCCGTACGACTACGAATGCCGTACGACTACGAATGCCGTACGACTACGAAGGCCTCACGTACCCGCACAAAGGCAGCGGAGTTTGTCTACCAGCCTGCTCCGTCGGCCCTGGGCGAGGAAATACGAAAGCAGGGTCGAACAAGTGTGTTCCACGTAAGGAACCGGCTCGACACATGGAGCCGATCATAAAAACACACACACGCCCAACTCGCTTCGGCAGGCGGGCGCGCGATAGGCCTTGTTCCCTAGCAGCTTCCGTCCTTGCACAGAGCGGGCCACCCGCTTGCCTGGCCTAGAGCACCAACGTGGCGGGTGGCAGGTGTCTCGGTCGTGGGGGCTCTAGAGCCTGTGGGGCGCCCCCTACCAAACGGCTAGCAGGCTATGCGGATCCCGTATCTGGTAGCGACCCAAGTTGTGCGATAGCGGGCTAATAGCAGTTTGTGTCTGCCTTCGCTACAATATGACCAACTCGGCTATGTGTCGTGTGACCTACTTGCAGTAGGTCGCTTTGCGAAGGTACGTAACATTTTTGAAAGTTTTATTGGATTTAATCGTTGGGCGCGTTATATTTGTCATGCGTATCTGCAATCCGTACGACTACGAATGCCGTGCGGAGCCAGGAATGGGGCGTAGAAATGCCCTACCATCCTGAACACGAAGTCTCCGATCTGTATTGCACAAAAGCAATGCTGCAATCGAGTTTCTTTTTCGGCGGCGGCTTCGAATTTCTACGCCATCGCCTTGGCTCCTGCAGGAGGCGGCGTAGAAATTCCATACCGCCATGAGAGGGAAGTCTCCGACCTGTGATGCACAAAGGCAACTGTGACTTTGAGACCGGACTGCTTTTCCCGGGGTGGTTTCGAATTGTCCGCCCCGTTGCCGAAGGAACACCCTGCGCCCGGCTGTAGCGCTTCGCGCACTAAGCCACTATGCGCGCGCCTGATGCGAGGCGAGGCCGAGGGGCGGACACTGTCCGCACTGATGCCGAACACCCTTCCCCCACTACCGCTTTGCGAACTAAGCCACTGCGCGCGCGCCTGATGTGAGGCGAGGGGCGGACTCTGTCCGCCGCGATGCCGAGCAATGTTCCTCCACTCGCGCCACTAGGGATGCGCACAAGGCCCCAGCGTGGGGACCCTGTCCCCACGCGTGGACCTTGTTTGTCATGCATATTTTCCATGACCAATGATGTCTGTGATGCATGCCGTAGCATCACAGATTTTTCATGCGTATCTGCAATTCGTACGACTACGAATGCCGTACCGTACTTTTGCATGTGATACCGCCTCCAGTGCGTTCGAGGCTGTTCGATCCTGTTGGTCCTCTTCAAGCTGCAGGTCGTTGTCTTTATGCAATACAAATTTCCCGTACATGTACAAGGTGCATCACAAACTTCACCGAACTTGGAATGTAACGCCTGTCATGCTAAACTAGGATCGGAGCCAAGTTTTGTCATGCAGAAACCGCATTGGTACGTCGTCGTGTACGGGAAATTTACTGTGGATAGTCTTCAATTTCCTTCAACAAACCTGGGACGAAGAGCTTCAGCAAAATTTCCGGGAGAAAGTCCGCCATCATGTACCGCACTCGCCAGGACTTGTCCCCTATGCATTGCAAATGTGTCTGGGTCTGGAATGGTGCAACTTGTAATGCGCATTTTTCAACACACAAAAAATCTCTTATGCCTAGACAGCAAAACAGGCTGCTCACTTTGTCACCGGATTAGGTATCGAGGCACCTGCTCAAAACCTGTAATGCTGGGCCTTGCATGCCAGACCTCCTTGGTTATGGAAAAACAGCATGACAAAAATCTGCATCCTTCCTGACCCAGACATGTTTGCACTGCATATCCGCGACGGACTTGAGGAGGACCTGCTTATCCTTGCAGTAGATCGCGTTTTGTATTGCCAAAACCCGCACAGAGTCCTGCTCGTCCTCGGCTAGAAGCTGCATCAGCTGATTCAATTGCTCATGAATCGCCGGCGGAGTGGTGCTTATCCCAGCGCCGGTGTTGATGCTATCGCTTTGTCCACCTCTGGACATCCCTTGTGAAGTCAGCAGAACGTCGGCGACCTGGTTGGTTTACTGGAATTTGAAAATTTGTCATGCACAGGACTTGTTCGCACACAGAATACAGGTTCTTTTGTTCATCTCATGCAGATCTGATATGCTTTATGGATTCGTGACACAAGGAACCCGCCCCGGTCACTTACCTATGTAAGTAAAATTTTTTATGATAATCATAATTTCTTATTCTTATACTGTGACAAACTGCGCCGCGGCAGCTCTCCTGACCATGGGAGTGTCATCGCGGCATAGCCTGGCGTACGCCGCCAGGTATTCAAACTCAGGCGGATCGGGTGGCTGCAGCTGCTCCCCAGCACCGTTACTATCCACTCCTCCACTGGCCGCGCTAGACGCCGTCGGGCCGAAATTTTGGTTCCACCACCGACTTATGGGTATAATCGTCGGTAGCAACGCTAGCGCGCTCATTCTGCTCGTAAACCAGTCGTGCTGGGCCAAGCGGTGGGTCAGGGACGCGAACTCCTCAAATAGCGAGGTAGACGACGTTTGATGCTGAGATCCTGGGTCCATCGCTGCCTGCTGCTTGTAAAACTCGGGAATCAAGTTCATGATTTTTTGCAAACCCGCCGTGGCCTGAAAATAGATTGCATTTGATTTTCATTTGTATTTCATGCTTATGGGGTGGGGTCACATAATTCATTCCCACTCGTTCGTCACAAGAAAAACACACAAGAAGTTGTTGTTGACAACTCTATGGTCTCTCTACTGATCTGACAACAAACATTTTATACCTTCCCCCTCACTATTGCTTCTTCCTTGTTGGCCAATTCTTCCAAGACTGGTATCAAGCAGTATGGGAGTGTCAGGATCGAAATTGACAAAATTGAAATGATCTGTAATGCATATTATGCATTACAGATCATTTCAATTTTCTTGCTTTTTGCGTAGCATTTTATGCCATAAAATGCTACGCAAAAAGCGACTCTATTGCAGAGGATGCAAGGAAGGCGGATTGTAGTCCTGGTAAGGCTTAGGTGTTGGGCTGCTGACTAGCATGACAGAAGGCAGCTCTTTTTCCCTAAACCGCATGACAGATTCGCTTCCAGGACGGGGAGAATTTGCCATGCGCCGACTACAAACTGTGGCTCTAAGGGGCATCGATTTTGTGCATCACAAGTTTTTCGATTTTGTCGATTTCGATTCTGACACTTCCATAAGCAGCTCCCATACTGTATCCCCCCACAGAATTCCAACACAAAATATCACGTTCTCAAACTTTACATTCACAACTGTTACACGAATTAGTAAAAATGCAAGAACAGCAACAGGCAAAGGGGCAAGCTTGCTGCTTTCGCATCACAGATTTACATGCTGTTTACCCCTTCGGAGATTTGTCATGCGAAGCAGCTTGGACGTCTGGTGGCGTAAGGTAGTTCTGCATGACAAATTCATGTATACAATTGAGAATGTAACCACGTTTGAGAACGCCATACAAAACGGCTATCTGAGACCTGGTCCGCCAGTTCCACGAGCAATTCCTCTTCATCGTCAGCAGCCACTTCCGCGGTAAGAAACGGAATCAGTTCTTCTCGTACCCGCTCTGGGCCCAGAGCAAGGGAAATGGTCGCCAGGTTCTCGATCGCATTTTTTCGCTGAAACAAGTGGTCCGATCGGAGCTCGTCGATCAGGATAGCAATGGGGTACAGATCGTCCATAGTCAGGTTTTTCGTCTTCACAGGGTGAATATCAAATGCAAAAATGTCTGGGTCTGGAACAGTGGAACTTGTGATGCGTGTCTTGCATTCCTGGAAAATGAAAATCTGTGTTGCATGAGCAGCAAAAGAGGAGCTTGTTTTGTCGTGCAAAAACGCAGTTTGTGATGCGTGGTAGGCATCAGCAGGCGTCTCCAAAACTTGTCATGCCTGGCTGCCATTGCAAGCGTTTCAATCATGCTCAATTCAGCATCACAGATTTCCAGACCCAGACATATTTGCAGTGCATAGTGAAACTGCCCAGCCGCAAACTCCCCCGAGGCGGCGGAGGAGGACGAGCTAGACGGGTGGTGACCTGATACCATGGTCGTCCTGGTCGTGTCGCTTGCGCTAGCAAGATGAATTATGGAAAAGGAACAGCGCGTCGTCCTTTTCGCGAAAAAATCTTCCTCCTGTGGTACCGTGGAATAAACGTATTCCACGTGGTCTTCACTTAAGTCGTTCTTGTTCCGGCTGCATCTTCCTGATGCGCGTCGTCATAATTGTGATGTGCCATTCAACTGCTTGCGGAGCTGCACATGATTCACGACGGCGTCATCTTCGCATCATCGTGGTCTTTTGGTTCTAAATAAAAACCTTTCCACGCCACTATATGTTCTTGCTCTTCTTCTTTATTTTTCTGCCGTCCAATAAATACAGACTCAGTTCCTTTTTTGCATCTCACGAAGAGACAAAGACAGTTGACTTAAGAGACGACAATAGCTGTAATAAAAGAACGGGAAGAGGAAGATGCGACCTTGTGATCATCGCACCTCTTGATAGGGCCGTTGGCGTTGGTGAAGTCGTTTACTTACTTGCCATCGTCTACTTGTACTTCTGTAATCTCCTGATTCATTTTTTGAAGCCAGAGCCGCACCACAACTATCGGTACCACTTTCATGGACAAATGTTACACTTACAAATTGCACGACATTCTGGCACCAACTCCGAAAGGAGGACGAAAATAATCGGCCCGCAGAGAGATGAGGATGACCACCCCGAGCAGTGACAGACACTAGAGCCACCAAGAACAAACGCAAGACTAGAAAAGAGTTGAAGTTGTTTTTTGATGTGACGACCAAAAACATTTCGTCCTCGTCGAAATTTATTTTTGGTACAACATCGTACAATATTCAAACTGCTGTTTTTTCTTTTTTGGTACAGGTACTACTTTCAGGGCGAATTTCGTTCGATTTTTCTTCTGCTTGAGAGGTTGGTACGCAGAAGCACTTCGAGCGTATATAACTCAAGTAGGTACATATAAAGTTCTTTTTCAATCACCGGCCTAGTACTACTACTAGTTCCGGTGTACGGACAAATTTTTTTAGGTCGTTTTGTTCGTAAGTTATTTTTCGGGTTCGGGTCCTTGTCCTAGACGCGGAGGTGAAACTAGAACTACAGAAGTAAGGCGCACCTGATTTGATGAGTAGCAGAATCTTCTGTACTCAAATTTCATCAAACTGCAGGATATCTTCTGGGTCGTTTGTCTCTACAACTGTCGAGAAGAGGAGGCACTAGATATGATGTAAAGACCACACTGAGCTTATTTTTGGTGGTGAAACTCGATAGGTTTAGGTGGTGGAAAGAGGACATACAGATAGTATTTTCCGTATTAATCCGTAAATTTTGCATTTTATTTTTTTTCGTCTCAATAATACAACTTGACTTCACAGTGCGGTCCTCCTCGTCCTGCTGAGCACTTATCCTGAGTAAAAACGTACCCACGCCAGAGTTGTAATGCAAATCTGCATGCTGAAAATGTTTCTCATGCGGAGCTCCATGAGAAGCATTTTCTAGTCGTGTTTTGCAATTTGTCATGCTCCAATCAGCATGGTATTCTAGATCTGTGATGCTGCTGAGCTAGCTGAAACAGCACTATACTACGAATCCAAATTTGTCATGCAAAAAAGCCAAAACTCGTGGATTTGTCTAGCCGATTCCCCATCTTGACTCTGGTGTGGGTACGTTTTTACTCAGGATAGCACTGACTCTTTGTTCATTTTACATGCGCGATTTCCGCATTGTTGGTTTGCTTCAGGCCCTCCACTTGGAACGAAAACGCCTATGAACTGCAAAAGTATCGCACTCGTATAAAAGCATTACAAATTTCCTCAGCATGAGAAATGAAATTTGTGATGCGAATGCACCTTAAGGAAAAGATTTGCAATGCATGACTGCAATACGAGTACGAAACTTTCGCACAGGATAACGCCATCCCCTCGTCAATGAACTCGCCGATCTGTAATATGTTTTGGAGGTTTTTCGATTTGAAAATCTGTCATGCAGAACTTGGATATCAAACTGCATGCGCAATTCATGTCATGCATGAGAAAAAAAATTTTCTTTTCTATAGTACCTCGTCGTCCACATCTTGCTCTGTGTAGTCCCCCGTGCCGACTACGCGTTTGCTATTCTTCGAAAAAGTATCGTGTTTGTACTGATGATGTTGCAGGTTTTTACTTTTTCTTTTTGCTGCATGACAGAGAGATTTGGTCTCTTTCCTCATGAACTACCTGCTGAAACACATTGCATCATCAAAATTTCTTGTGATGTTCTTAGGGTTATAGGACCACGAACAACTCCGTACTCGTACGTTACTTTTGCAATGCATATTTGAAATACAGCACCCATTCGTCCTTACTTATCCTTCCATCGTTGTTCTCGTCCATATCGGAAAGCATCTTTTTCGCCGCAGCCCCGGAAAACCTTTGGAAGATATTGTTGGGTAGTTCAGCATGACAGGCCTTTTATTTCTGTATCCGAGCCTTGCATGACAAATTGTTCTTCATCGCGTCCAGCAAATTGTACCTTTTGAACACTTTCACTGCTTCGTCGATTTCTACTTCGCCACTGCCGTTTTCTATCCAACAGAAAAGCCGCTTCTTGATCTTGCCTACCAATAGCAATACCAACCTCCCGTCGTCAGAATTCAGATACTAGTTGTAGTTGTGCTTGCCTATGTATTATAATACAGAAATCATGACGAAACATCGAACAGCAGCGGCTTCTGATGTAGTTAGTGTTTGCGTTTGTCTTTGTTTCCCCTGAGCAGGGGCAAATGTATTTTGTCCTGGTGTAGTTCTTGGAGGTTGATGCAAGCAGAACCAGGTCGACGACGAGCATGGTAAGACTAAGATGTATGTAGCAATCAAGCGACTTATCTGAAAATCTGTTGTGGATATCCTTGTCGATTTTTTTGAAGCTTTCTTCAATCTTCGCGACCAGTGCCGCGGGCTATGAGAGCGCACAACTCCCGTCCCTCTTTGCATCACAAATTGAAATTCTAGAACAACAAGGCCAAACAGTACTAGAGTCAACCACGCATGATGAAGTTGTCATGCACAACATCCATCTGTATTGGTGTTTGTATTGCTCCCCATGATGCCCTCCAAATGAGGGGGTGGGCGAGTACGGGTTGTGCACTCTCATACGGACAGCTCGGTTTGCTTGATTGTCGACCGGTCGACTTCCGTATCCTGTGCAAAAGTATCGTACTCGTACTCGTAGTAATTGCAACCATGCATTACAAATCTCCATCGCAAGGTAAAACAGCATGACAAATTCTCTTTGTCGTGCTGAGCTAACTTGTATTGCAATAACTACTAGTACGATACAACTTTTGGAGTTCATATTCCGAAGCGCGCAAAGCTGGCTTGGAGCTACCGCAACAGCGCAACAACAAGGCCATATTGGACGCAGCTTCTACAACTACTTCAAATTAGCGTTAACACGGTTAGGTCCTCTGGTGAATTTGAAGGATCTTCGCTAAGATGGTACTCCACGTCGACAACTACAATGCTCTCATACATAAGTAGTACCACAACTACCGCAGCTCTCCATTCTTCTCTACAACTCCTTCCACTCACTACTTGCTCGTTGCAGGAAAAGTCGTCGCTGCTTCGTCTCGCCTCACCCGATTCGACTCTCGTCGAGAAAAATAAGCAGCGATCACGCTCGAAAAGAAGGAGTGCCATAATTGCACTTCGATCGGAATCGAATCTTCCAAATTACGCGAAATAAACACGAACTCTCAACAAGATCGAACGATTGGCCCAAGAATTGAGACACGCAGCCTGCTCATGCCCTTTGATAGTTTATTTCAGCACCTTTGTTTTTTTTCAAAATCTCGTCGTGTCGACCGGTGTGTAACTGTAGCCTGGTCTGCAAAATGTTGATGCTTTTATTTTTACGCGGGGGCAAGCTACAAATTCTGTGCTTCTTTTTGGTCGTGGTCGAGCCTACTTGAACTTGATGTTCTGGGATTACTATATTGGCACTGTCTACTGTTATCGTTCTTAGAGATTTAATTATGTAGCCCTTCTTCTTGATGCAACTGATGACATCTTTTCTATGGGGGGAGAAATTTGACTGCTTCTCTAATGTATGAGACACCAAAGCTGCCACGCTTATTGGATAAACAAGCGCTAGGACGACAGCTATGCGCGCCGCTCAGATGCGTTTTTATGTAGTAGAGCAAATCGTCTACGTCTTTTCTTATTGATGAAGCTGATAAACGTAAAGAAAAAGATTAAGGTTTTTTCATATAGTACAAGAAATTTGAAATACAGGAAAATAAACATGCAGTAACGAATGTAGATGAGCCTTGCTCACCTCATCAAGGCTTTGATACGAGTGCAACGACTAGACTACTGACTCTGCTCCCCACTAGAAGTTGTCGTTGTTTCCATCTTCAGCCGTGGTCTCTTCACACCATTTCCTCGCCTCCGCTGGTGGAGAATCCTTGGTCTTCTTCCGTGTCGCTGGCAACAAGCGCGCTGGGTCCCCGCCTGCCAGCTTATGATAAGGCACAACCCCCCCTCCCCCTCATTCGTATAGCATGAACGGCAGTAGAAGCTTCAGAAAGAGTGCCGGTTTTGCATGACAAATTTGTCCAGGAGTGCAGTTTGGGCTTCCGGAGTTTGTCATGCAAGCAGTGCCAAGAGGCAAAGCCTGGATTTGGTATTTTGCATGACAAATGAGGGGGACGAGGGGAAGTTGTCCACTGTCATACAGCAACGTAATTGTTCAGAATGTGGGAGTCGTCGTAAAACTGCATGATGTTCTATGACGGGAGAAAGTGTTACCGTTAACGGAATCTAGCATGCAGAAATGCATGAGAAACGGCGGCCAAGCGACCAAATTTGTATTGCATAGCACGCACGATAGCAAAAATGTGTCATGCATCACTGCGATGCCTCAAGAACAAAACCGCTAGCGTTAACACTTTTTTGCTTGATATGTTCGACTTCTTCTGCGCAGGAGTCGCACCCGTTGCATCCCCAGCAGTGGTCCCAGCTTGTCCTACCGATTTCTTGCCCGCCATTGCGTTCGTGGCCCTGCTAGTACTAGAGGCAGCAGCCGGCGCAAAACCCTGCAGCACGGCCGCGCTCTCACCACCTCCTGCGCCAGGGGGCGCTGCGTTGGCGGCGGAAGCCCGAAGGGCGACGGTCTGCTGCTTGGTGGTGCGGGTGCCGGGCTTATCAAAATGAAAAATCCCCCCTCCCCATATCGAAACGAAGTCTGTGATGCTGGATTTGCGTACACAAATCAGATTTGTTTTGCTGAAGAAGACTGCAGGCCCGCGCCAAGCCTAAGTAGAGCGGTTTTGGTCTAGGCGCTCAGCATGGGAAACGTCTGCGCTGGAGGCCTAACAGCATCACAAACCGCCTGCATAATGTATGCGGCGGTTGTCTGTGGAGTTGCCTTTTTGCAAGACAGAGATGATTTGTGACCCCAAAAAATCAGCATTGCAAATTCTCTGCGACGTACTACTTTTTCGATATGGGGACGTCGGGGGATTTTTCCTCACAATAGGGTTCCTGCACGTTCGACTTGTAGATCGCAGCCAGTTATCAAATGTAAAAATGTCTGGGGCTGGAAGATATTGAAACTTGTCATGCACGTTTTGCCTGGGCCACGATGTCTGTGATGCATGCCCTAGCATCACAGACTTTTTGAGGGCTTCGTGATACCTATTCCGCATGACAAATGCCCTCTCCGCGTAGCCAAAATTGCATTCCCTTTGCTGCTCATGCAATGCAGATTTTTTTAGAATCCAAATGCAGCATCACAAGTTCGCACTCTTCCAGACCCAGTAGACATTTTTACGTTTGATACCAGTCCTCCCGCTTCCTCCCCGACCGGGTACTGCTGTGCTTCTGCAGCGTATCCAAGAAAAAAACTGTGTGAGTGATGTAGTAGGTGTTCTGCATGACAGAGAAGTCCTGTCATGCACAGCTAGTACGTGAAATATAAAAAATCGCTCGGAATAACAGGACACTATGGCTGGCCAGCATCACATGTGAAAGTTGTGTTACGTACTTATGCATTACAGATACAGACTTACACTTTACACAATTTTGCTTCTTGGATACAGCGGAGGGGTTTGCCGGGTAGGCCGCTGCGTAGTTGTCGTACCCCTGATCCTGACTCAGATGCTCGTTGATGTTGTAAAAGTTCGGCTGCGGAGGCTGAGGTCCACCCTTGCCCATGGCGCCGTAGGCGTTCATGTTCATCATGTTCACGTTACCTCCGGGCATTTGCTGCATCTCGCCGGCCATTTTTTGCTTTTTGTACCATTCATACTTGGCCTTCTCCTTCAGAAAAAGCTTCTTGCTCTCGGCCTCGTCGTCCGCCGCGGCTTTGCCGCCCGTCGCGACATAGATGCCGTACCCAATCACACCAATGATCAGAGCGACCTGATAAGGTAGGTAGGTTTTCGATGCTATTCATACTCTGCATTACAAATGCTATAATTCGCAACAAGGCAAATCCGCATTACAAACGGTTGCATCTTTCATGCTAAGAAAATTATTTGTCATGCGATTTATACTTAGTACGATACAACTACTTCTTTTGCGATGCATAGATGAGTTTGTCATGCGGTTTGAGGAATTATGTCGTGAAATAAAAAAGCCTAGTAAAAATATTATTACCTCACCCACCACCGCGGAGTACACCAAAAAAGTGATTGCCCAAACCCACTCCTGGTTCCCCACCTTCACTTCCATGGGAGCGACGATCCGAATGTCCATCCCGTTGAGAATTTTCTCCTTGTTCGCGGCATTTTGGTTTTCCCCGATCCTCCCGACCTTGCCGTGCTCATCAACCCCCTCGACCACGCCCGGAGCGAGCGCGAGGAGGAGAAAAGTTAGGGGGAGAGCTAGGGCGTAGAGGTTGGTCATCACGACCCGGACCTGCTGTTTTGATGTTGACAGGCAGATTAACATCCTGCTTGTTTTCTCTTGCTAAATTTTTAAAGCAGAGAGCTCTAGTTGTACTGCGTTTATTTCAGAGTGGAAAATGATGTATAAAGTGATGTACTAAAATTTCGAATAGTAAGGACGACCAGTAGTCTTGTGCGGGGCATAAGATAAGGAAGTTATGTCTTATTATTTCAAGTGGTTTTTACGCTATGTTTTTCTTTGCGGTATCAAAACTGTTCGGCATTTTGAAACACCACCGGGGAAGGCGGCATTATAATTCCTGGAAGGATGAGGGAGAAAGAAGCCGAGTGAGTGAAGAAGTTGTAATGCAGATGCAGAAGAAGACGCGTTGTCGTGCGTCGTGTGCCGGAGCACAGCACCACGATAAACATAGTACAGCGACCATATGAAATAAACAGAGAAGCAGGACGATGAAGTAGAACGAAGGTGCTTTTATTTGCGCTGGCCGTTCTGGAGGAAGCACGAGGACTAGATTGATGTTGTACGGCCGCTGCGGCTCTTGCGAGAGAACGAGAAATACGACAGGTACGACCAACCGACAAGAACCACGACACAGTAATTAATACGAGGACACGACGACAGAGAAGCCGACTTCGGAATGAACGAACGAAGAGCTAACAAACCGACTGCGATTACATTCTAAAAGCTCATGTTGGACGAGAACCGATACATTTATCCAAAAATCTTCCGAAATAGAAAGGTGATGTGGTGGACGCCTTATAATAGAGGGACAGGGGTAGGCTACAGCAAGCAGATTTAGTCCTCTTTTCAGGCTAGACGAAGTAGACAAAAGGAAAGCTTCACGCTGCACAACATGCTGAGTGTGATGTCAGGCACCAGTGATCTTCAATCGCCGACGACTGTGGAAAAGCCCTTCTTTTTCGTGCAACACTTAATGTTTTTTCGTGCGGGGAAGAGGTGTTCGTTGCAAGAGGGATGATAATTATATCAAGCAGATCCTAGTACTCCCGGGGGGCGTTACAGATGAAGACATAAACAAACAGCATGTCCTTGCTCAGTTCTAGTTCGGATGTCGGCGAGAGGGGGCTGCTGATTGCACACATGCGACAAGTGCAAGGCCGCGGGGATGGCAAATTTAAAAATGCACAGGAGATGGATAAAATAGCAGGGGCAGTAGAAAGAGAATAGTGAAAACATGTAACAAACCGCAAATAAATGGGTGTGAAGTGAACTCGAGCAACTTCTAGAAAAAGGGCAACATTGAAAAACGAATAGCAACAAGGGGGCTGCTCGACTGAAAGGCTATTTCAGATCGTGACTTCATTTCTTCAACAAGCATCAGTCGGAGTAGAAGTTCGATTTCATCGGCGATACTAGGACGAGGGCCGTCGAAAAACAAATCCCCTGTTGAAAACGTCCCTAGTACCACTCTGTGACATGTGCAATTTGGAAAAATTATGTCGCGCCAGTACCTTCCTGGGTTGTAAAAGCAAAATGCCTACACTCCAAAGCAGAGTCAGGCAGTACAACCGCTTCACATCTTCATTCGTCCACCCACTCTCCGACCTCGTGGAGGCTTGGCCGCTGCGTCTGGATTATGAAACGGAAAAAATTCTTGTCTAGTTCTTGTTCACTAGGAGGCTCTATTAAACTACAGGGAGGGGAAGCTGGAATACAAATTCAATGTTGTAGTCGATGTTGATGCTGCACGAGGAAGATCACGACTTTATTAATCATGACAGAACCACAGACATGACAAGAAAGCCTCCCCGTGTTCAACTTCGCCTGGCGACGATTCAAGAATTCGAAAAATTTTGCTCTATCGTACTCCCAACCAGGGCAGAGTGGGTCATCGAGACGGGTGAGGGAGTTCTTGACCGCGATTTCGGCACTACAGTAGATTGCATTTGCGACAGCTTCGTCCCGTATCCTGTGCAAAAGTATCGCACTCGTCGTAATTGCATTTATGCATTACAAATCTCCGTCGCAAGGTAGATCAGCATGACAAATTCCATTTCTAATGCTAAGCGAATTTGTAATGCATGCTATACTAGTGCGATGCTTTTGCATTGCATATCCCGGCAGCAGGCACCATAGAAGCGTTGTACGTACTCACCGGAGCGGCGGCAGAAGACGGCGGCTGTGCGTGCTGTGGCGCTCCTGATCGGCGGCCCCTCTGTTGCAGCCGCTGCTCGGGACCACCAGTACCCGACTGCGGCTTCTTGTTCGACGCAGAGGGGGCGGCTGTTGTGGTGCCGGCACCTCCAGAAGGTAAATTGTAGTAAAGCTCCGGTTCTTCTTTTTGTAGTGCCTCGACCGAAAAGAAATTGGTTGCCATGGTGGTGGTTGGTAACAAGTTCTTGTGTTGTTCTTGCTGTTCTTCAAGCACAGTGGGCGGCCCTGCTCCGCCGACCGACATCAAGATCAAGTTGGTTTCTTGCGAGGTCGTGGGCAGAATCGTTTTGGTCTGCATCTGCAAGGCAGCGCTAGACCGAGGAAGGTGGTCCTGTTGTTGAGATGATGGCGCGACAAGTGTGATCCTGAGTAAAAACGTACCCACCCCAGAGTTGTCATGCAGACTTGCCATGACAGGAACATTTGTGATGCGCAACCCCATGACAGGCATTTTCAATCGTGTTTGGGAACTTGTAATGCTGTAAACAGGATCAGAAGGCCGATTTGTGACGCGGCTTTCCTTCCTAACTTGCACTACCTTACGGACTGAAACTTGTCATGCGTGACTCACAAAACTCCTAGGTTTGTGTTGCAAAATCCCCATGCTGACTCTGGTGTGGGTACGTTTTTACTCAGGATAAGTGTCCTTGGTGGCGAGCGAGGCGGTGGACCAGCGGGGTCTTGTGCGTTCTCTTTGCGGAATGTTTCTACGTCCTCCGATATCAGATGTAAAAATGTTTGGGTCTGGAAATTTGTAAATCTAAATGCTAAAAGTGAATGGGACGAGTTCCACTGCAATACGGAGCCAAGCATGACAAATTTTTGGGCTCCTACGTGTTGCGTGTTCCGCATGGCAAACTGCGTTTTTGCATGACAGGTAAGAGGACAGCTTTGTGCCCATGCATCACAGATTCTTGAGCCATGTCGGACATGCATGACAAATGTAGCAATCTTCCAGACCCAGACATTTTTACATTTGATATCCGAAGTGAAACGCTTCGTCTTCATCGGGGCCTGTCGCGGCTCGAGTTTTATTACGTCGAGACTTGATGTCGTTTCCACGTGGTCCTGCGGACTTGTTCTTCGAAACGGTGTTGCATAAAAATTTTTGTCCTCGCCCGCATTTGACGCCGCAGAACCAGGATGGTGGAGGTCGTGGTCTCTTTTCAGTATGTGCGTACGGTCTACACCCGCGGCCTCAGTAATAGACGATCTCATGCTATCAACTGTGCAAATGTCTGGGTCTGGAAGAATCCAACTTGTCATGCTGATTTTGGATTCTAAAAAAATCTGTATTGCATGAGCAGCAAAGAGAGTCCAAGTTTTGCTACACGGAAAGAGCATTTGTCATGCGGTTTAGGCATCGGGAAGCCCTCGCAAATCTGTGATGCTAGGGCATGCATCACAGACATCAGGAGTCATGCAAAATGTGCATGGCAAACCTGGCAATCTTCCAGACCCAGACATTTTTACATTTGATACATGCCCGCCCCAAAGGACGCACTGATGTTGGCGTTTTGATTCTTATGCTCAGGAGGTGGGGAAGATCCACCCGCAAGAACCGGCGATCCAGCGATGTTGTTGGCGATTCTGGGTGCAGCATTCAGGCCTGCTCCCGGATAGGCATAGTCACCTCCTGCAGCTTCGTAAAACAGCGGCACTGCAGCTGCACCGGCGGCTGTGGCAGGAGCTTCCTCTGTCGTTGTCGCACCACCAGGTTGCTGTGATCCTGATCCTGCGACTGTTCTTCCTGCTGCGACAGGAGCGCCTTCTTCAATCGGTTTTTCCGCCCACGTTCGTTTTTCCATCTTCTGCGCCACCCGCTTGTTTTCCATCTGCGCCACATATGGTGTTCTCAAACGTTACATTCTCAACTGTTACATGATTTGTCATGCAAAATGATCATCAAGATCCACACGATCAAGCTGCTTCGCATGACAAATTTGCGAATGGCTAAACAGCACCCGAATCTGTTCGGAATTTGTAATGCTACAGATGCAACCTCCCCCCTCTCACTTTTCCCATTCTCGCATGACAAATCCATGTAACACTTGAGAATGTAACAGTTGAGAACGCCATACCACATGGGAAAAACTTTTGTTCCCTGCCACGTTAGCGCAACAGCCGCCCGGGGCGAAACTGCCGCAGAAATAGAGCAGCGCGAAAACCAACAATAAGATTTCGGACAAGACGATGGACCACAGGACGATCGTTAGGGAAAGCGACATATGAATTGCAAAAGTTGTATCCTCGTGCTCGTATAAACGCATTACAAATTTCCTCAGCATGAGAAATAAAATTTGTAATGCTGATTTTGCTTAAGAAAAAGATTTGTGATGCATGATTGCAATACGAGCACGATTTACTTTTGCACAGGATACGACAACATGAAGGAAAAATTTTCCACCTGGACGTGCGCGATTTTGTCGATCGATTTAATGGAGTTGATGGTGTATGCATTGCAAATATGTCTGGGTCTGGAAGAATGCCAGGTTTGTCGTCCACAGTGTGCATGACTCCTGAAGTCTGTGCTGCATGCCCTAGCATCACAGATTTTGTGAGGGCCTCGTCATACCTATACCGCATGAGAAATACCCCCTCGTCGTGACAAAAACTGGACCTCTTTTGCGGTTCACGCAATACAGATTTTTGTAGTATCCAGATGCAGCATGACAAGTTGCAACCTTCGAGACGCAGACATTTTTGCATTTGATATGGTGCTGATAGTGCCGCTCGGGATAGAAGTCAAGGAAAACTCATCCTGCGCGGCATGATTTTCATCGGGGCTCAGGCTCCGCCTCTGAGCAGACGACGTTCGGCTCATGGTTTCTTGTGGATCATGTCCTCGTCCTCCGCTTTCGAGGTCGTTCATGTTGCGCGAGAACATCTTGCGCCACCATCTCGGCTTGTGGGTTTGCGGATCGTTGTTTTTCACCTTCTCTGCTTCGATAAAAGAAGAAGTGCTGGAGGAACTACTGCTGCTTCCACTGAGTTGTAGTTCCTGCAGATCATGATAGTCCTTCTCCTCGGGGGGTACAGCAATCGAACTACTGCTCAGGGCGTTTGGGATTAGCCCAGCATCATGAGCAGAATGATCTTCCCCCTCTAGTTCATCTCCTTCGGGCGCGAAAATCTCGTGTAAAATTTCCTCCTTCAAGTCTTTGATCAAACCCGCCAAGTCTGCTTTCGACAGGGTAATCAGTGTGTTTTCTGTTGCGATGTCACTTGCAGTTGAAGTTCTTCCTCTGGTCGCTCCTGCAGGTCGTGCTGTTTCTTGTTGCAAAAAAGTGTCGCTCTCGCTTTTGCTTTCCTCTACTTGATCTAAAGTTGTGGATCTTCCCGGAGAAACTTCGCCAGCTGGAGGTTGTGGAGATTCAGATTCTGGGGTTGTAGCCGTTGATACTACAATTTCTGCAGCTGTAGCTCTCGTCGCGGCCCCGCCCGACGTCGAGGACCCCATCTTCCCCAGGCTTCTCGCTGTTTTCACGACCGTGGCAGTTCTTGATCTTGAAGCGGAGGCATTCACCTTCTTTTTGCTCCTCTTCACGTCGTTGGTCTGTGATGATGTCGTCGCGAAGACCCTGTAGCCGTACACATTTTTAAGGGCCGCAACAGCGGCGGCATAGCGAATAAAAGCTGCGGGGCCACCACTTCTCCTTGTCATTGTCCGGGCAGAGCTTGTTCTTCCCCTGTAGTTTCTGTCCAATCGTGAAACTGCTGGAAGTGCTGCAACTCCACCCCCGCGGGAAGTAGAAAGTGACAACATGGATTTCTTCCACAAGCAAGTATACGGTGTTTATGTGGTTGTACAGGTAGCACTAGTAGAAGTACCGCCACACGTAATCGCAACACACGGAATTTTTAACCCGAGCGCTCAATACGGGGAGAATAAAAATAAATCGGGATGTATTGGTAAAACTGGTGTCTTCATCGTGACCTGCACCTGCTGCCAATAAGCAGTACTAAATTTCTGATCGGAGATTAAGACAGGTTTATTTGCAACTTCTCAACGACAGATGAAAACAGATGGAGGCTCTTATTTAACGTAGGACTCAAGGACAACGACGTGAAAACGATGCACGATGCTGGGATTAGCGTCTGGACGATGAGAGCAGGTACGACCGATAGCAGCTACGTTTGCTTCTTGCGAGGTGGACGAAATGGAAGAGAACTAAACCGAAATATTGAGAGAACGAAATCAACATTAGCATTACCTTGTTTGCATCGCAGAACTTCTAAAGAGCGACCAACAGTTAGCAAAGTACGAGAAACCTGCTAAGGGCGACCGAAGAACAGATCAGGAAGTACAACAACTGACGCAACGGACGAAAACAAAACGACTCTTGACTTGTTCTGAAAACTAGACCACTGCAAAGAGAAACCAAACGACTTCTTTATCAGAACACTTTCCGCAACATCTTGCAGCCACGACCTTCTCAACTCGAAAGGCAATTTTTTGTCTGCCAGTTATAAACGGCTACTTTCATAATTGTAATTCCGTATTCTATCCCATAGAAGATGTCGCCATTGTTGATGTTGAGCTCAAAAGCAAAAGCTCGGAGTTCATTTTTTCGTTTTCCCGCTGCGTTTTTTGTGCTGATAGATATAGTACGGAAAGAAGTTTTTCGCTGTATTCTTGTTTTATCCGACAAACCTCTCGTACTCCTCACACTCGCGTACTTTCATACCAAATGTGAAAGCGCCCGGGAGCAGCTCTTGGAAACGCTCGCCGCACCGGCCACAGTTCTTCTGATCCTCTTCTCGGTCGGCGTTACCTGAAGTGGTTGATGTTGTGTTCTTCGGAACAATCATCTTATGCATAAAAAGCATGACAGACACAGACTGTACGTAATGTTTTTCCTACATGAGAAATCAACCACGACCGGATGAACCAAGTTGTATTAATTAGTAGTACACAATCCCGCTTTTCCGTTCCTACACGGGCACTTTTCCCTTCGCAGCAGCGCATCTAGTAGCCCGTCGTCCTCTAACCCTTGCAGGTCGTCTGCGTCTCCCACATAAAGCCCGTCGATGAAAATCTATGAAATGCAAATATCCCGGGATGTCTGGAAGATTGCAACTTGAACTTCTCATGCTAAATCTGAATAGTGAAAAAATCTGTCTTGCATGAGCACCAAAAGCTGTCCTTTTTTGACCAGGTTGAGAGGGAGTTTCTCATGCAGCATAGGCATGGGAGAGACCTCAAAGAATCTGTCATGCTGGGTCCCGCACTCCAGACCTCATGGGTTATGGAAAATCTACATGACAAATCTTGCAACTACCTTCCAGACCCAGACATATTTGCATTTGATAAAATCTGGGGTAGTATCAAATCGTCATCGTCGTCGGTGTGGAGCCTCCTCCATTTCGACTGCTCCGGTTTTGAAAACGAAAAATTCTTCGATCGGTGCAGATTTTTAGATGCAAGAATAAAGCGATGGTTTTGTTGTATCCGGTTCGTTGTTCTCCTGATTTTGTGTAAGTCACTATCCTGCTCGTCTCCTCGTCAGAATGCAAAGTTGACTCGTCCTTCTCCTTACCCTCGAGCGATGTTGATTCGCGTTGAATAAACAAACACTTTACGCAAACTCTGATGCGAAGATGCCGAACCAAGTTTTTTTCGTTTTCGTATGCTGGAAAGTTTCGCTATTGCCTTGCCCTGGACGACGGTAGCTGTGATTTTATTTTTCATGAATTTGTTGGATCATGATTCGGGTGTTGAATTATTTTATGCTGTGGTGCGGTGCTGGTGAAGCATGTTCACACGTATGACAACAACTAACCACGACGACCATACACTCCTATCCACTACGCTTTCTTCACCAGGCACAGAGAGCATACTTGTAACGCCCCGCAAACTACTCGCTACAAAAGATGGATTTCGATAATTATATACTTTGTGCCCTCGCGTCCCGGTTGAAGTCGATGATTTTAAAGTGCGCTCGTTTTATTTCCAGCAAATCCCGGGCGCGCTGTCCCGCGTTGAACTCCGTTCGTTTTGTTCCCAGTGTCGTTATCAGGACCACCACTTCCGCCGTATACGCGGCGGAGGGCTTCACGCGGACCTCGGGGAGAGACATGCCTCGGTAGAACAGGGAATTCTGGTAATAGCGGGAGCTGAACTTCTGCTGCTCGTCTTGTTGAGCTGTAGATCTAGCCCCTTCTGGTGTAGTCCCTCCTTCTGCAAGAAGTTCTTCTCCGTCCTCTGAGCTAGTACAAGAACTGGCTGCTGTGCTAGTAGGACTTCTTGTTGCACTGATGTAGTTTTTGTCGTTACAGTTGTTCTCTCTTTCCGATCCGTGGTCCACCCCGGAGGACTCCTCGTGGTCTTCTTCTTCAAGTTCTTCTAGCCGATCTTCACCGCGGTCTACCGAATCTTCCTCACTATTGCGCCTCGGCCTAGCCCCCGGAGTGGTGCTGGTGTCTCCAACTGCGCCAAATAGTACCGCTGTAGCAGCAGAACGGCTGGAGGTTTTGATTCGAGGGGAGGTTGTTCGTAGTTTTGAAGTCGTGTTGGATGAAAGGAGTGGTTCTACTTCAGGGTCGACGTCATGTTGATCTTCTTCGGGTGTGGAGGTCGTCGCAGCCGCCGGAGACGATGAAGTAGTTATTTTTGGGTCTGTTAACTCTACTTGCTGCGTAAAATTTTGTGTGAATGATGAACAGGGTGCAGAAGATAAGACCTCGTCGCGGGGGCGGCGGGACAAAGACGAAATATTTTCTTCAGAGCGATCTTTGTCTTCTTCACAAGAGTTCTCCGCGACTGCGGAACCGCTGGTGACGTGGACGTGCTCCGGATAATTACGAATGTTTTTCTTGTCGCTGGAATTATACAAATTGCCGAAGCTTGTTCTTTCCGGAGGTTCGGTGGAAGAAGTAGAAGAAGTACAAGCAGTCACAGGCAGCTCTTCGTGGTCTATTTGGTCCTGTTCCTCTACGTCTACTTCCAGTTCCTCTATAATTGAGTCGTCGACTGGAGGCTCAGCAGCTGCAGCAGACGACGGGGCGGGGGTGAAAGTGAAACAACTTTCTCTTCCTTCGTGAAGATCGTGGTGGTGGTCCTCCTCCCCGATACCAAATTCGTCACCTCTTTCGACGACGTCGTGATCCTCAGAACTGCTACTTCTACTGCTACCGGAGCTCACAGTGGTTCTGGGGGTAGGGTCCGGAGGTGTAGTAGAGACTCTTTCTACAACATCTACTCTGGGGCCGCCGTTCACGTTCTTAGGGTCCTCGTCAACGCTCCAGCTCAAGCTCTTGGTCGTGCTTATATTTTTTCGCGGCAATACAGATGATCTGTCGACGTCGAAAACCTCTTCTGCAGCAAGTAGTGGCTTCACACCTACTTCTTCAGTGGATGTTGAGGTCGACGTGCGCGTGGTTTCATTTAGTATCTTCGGAAAAATAAACTCCTCGTCCTGCACGAAAACCTCAGGCACTTCTAGATCATGACGGGGTTCGTCGACGCTCTCGCCCTGCTGAGCCGCCGCAGAGGACGCGGTTCTTTCGCTTAAACGAGCTGAAGGCCACGAGTTATCTTTGTTCGTGGCATCGAGAAGTGCAGCTCCTTCGTGGCCGGTACTACTATAATTCGCACGTAGTTCATTCGGGAAGTAGCTGTTCTTTAGGTGGTCCTTTTTTTGCTCTTGTGAAAAAACTACGGTATTTGAAACTTCTGAATTCTCTAATAAAAAGCAGCTACTTGTTGTTCTACTTCTATGTAGAGGTCCACCAGTACTAGTACCACCAACGTCTCGTCTTTCAGCTATGAATTTCGTTTTTTCGGAGACAAAATCATAGCACGGACCACGTCGCCCTGGTTGGCGAGGCCGCTCGTCCACTTGTGCAGCAGCAGCAGCTTCTGGCCCTCGTACAACAACACTGTCCACTTCATCTAAAAGTACGTCTCGACTGCGACTGCGTGTGTAGTCTACGTGACCACAATGAGAACGAACAGCATAACTTCTCTCAGAACAAGTTTCAATATTATTGTAGTCCTTATAAAAAAAAGTAGAAGCACAGCTCCAGGTGGGAGACGATGGAGGGGAAATATGAAACCGCCGTGGGACGGGCGGGGGCACCGTGTTGTTGGTTAATAACATAGTAGGTTTATTCTTGTAGCTGTCCTTCGGATTAGCGCTAGGAGTAGAACTGGTGTTTACTTCACCAGCAGTGGTAATTGTTGATGACGAAAAAACCTCCATAGAGACTTCTATGCTAGAACCTGAATGAAGCTCCATCGTCGGCGCGGTAGTCAACGTTTTCGTATAATCAGCACCAGCTGCACGAGGTGGACCTGGTGAAGGAGGTCCTCGTGTGGCCTCTACAGCTGGTGGAAGAGCATCAGGAAGAGCCCCCACCTCTGCATCCTCATCATCTTGCGCAAAATCGAAGAAATTCAAGTGAATCTTTTTGTTCACACGACTGAAATTTCTGCGAGCAGGAGTTGCTGAGCTCATCTTCGATATAGTGCGTATTAAACGGTATAATAATTTTTTTTGAAAAATTTAAGATACCGGCTCGAAAGGTGAAACGAAAAAAAATCTATGACAAAGGCTGCAGAAGAACTAGCTACAGCTATCAAACTAGAATAATAAGAACGACCAAAAATCTTAACTCGATCTCCTCGCAGAGGTAAATTTACTCGAAGCGCAATGGTAATAGTTCCTCTCTCCATCCAAAAACGGTGCCTTATTTAAAATCTAAATTTCAACTTCTACCTTATAGTCGCTGAAGAGCTTTTGTTTGGCCAAAAATATAATAAAATGGCTGCGACCGCCGGACAACTACTGGTGACTTACCGTATTCTAAAATTTCGCGCACAGGAGCGAATAACAGCGCGCTTAAGCGTATTTATCTTCGACCGAATTATGAATATGTCAGAACAATCAATGTTCTACTTGAGGTAGTTCTTGCATTTTTTATAAGGACCTTGACATCAATTTGGTGGTGTAGTGCCTGAACCGATCGCTATCTGAGAACAAGTTTTTGCACGACCTCGATCATCGCATTTGTTGTTTTCCCATTCACACGTCGGGGGCTCTTTCATGATGGATAGCGATAGAGTGAGTTTTTCTGTCCTTGACATTGTCTCAGTCGCATTAGGTCTTCTTGCGTCGGATTGTAGAAAGAGGGGAATGAGTCTCGTCATGATATTCTTTGCATTGGACCAATTTGCAATGACACTGAGTCAACAGTAGATTCAACATCGTCATTACGGTCAGAAATTCGTGCATTGAAGTAGTTGTACTGTTCGTGCATTGAAGTATAGTTGAACTTCTGCGATGAGCTAGTACCGTTGATTGATCGCGGACCTCGATCTGCTTGCACCTATCCTATTCGTTAGATGTAGATTTATCCGAATGCCCTTGTAGCAATGAAACACCGGAAGCGGAACAAGCAGGAGAAAATAAAACTGTCTGTGCACAGTAAGAGCATCGTGATCCGGAGCAAGAATTTTTATTCCCCGTAGGTCACCACCTGCAACGCCTCCGTGAGACAAACCACATCCACATCACAATAACCTCCGTAGCTTCTCGTGGTCTATCAACTGTAAAAATGTCCGGGTCTGGAAGAATTCATGTTTGTCATGCTTGTCCGGCATGACTCTTAAATCTGTCACGCACGTTACCCAAGAGCTCCGCTTTTCTGTGATGCAGAAGCGCAGTTTGTCATGCAGAATAGGCAACACCTAGGAGCTCAGAAACTTGTCATGCTGAGCCAGCATTTGTAGCCTCATCATGAGACGCCACCCAGCATCACAAGTTCCCAGACCCAGACATTTTTACATTTGATATGGTCGCCGTTTTCGTCCCAATCCCGTCCTTTGTAATCATCGCTCCGGCGTGCAAACTCCCCGCGTTGTGGAAGTATTCGAAATCACCTGTGGAAACTTGTGCTGCTGCAGAAGAAGAAGAAGCAGTAGAAAACGACGCCCCACTGCTTGTTGTTGTCGCGCCACCATTGTTGAAACTTGGCTTCTGTCGGAACAGGCAGTCAATCGCGGCTTTCCCGTTCATCAGCTTCTCTGCAAACGTTAGAAACGCATCTCGGTCCTGCCTCTTTTCTTCATCAGTTTTGTTCTTTCGCTCTGCTAAGATACCGTCGCAAGTGAAGTCAGCATGATTCTCGCCCGAGCCATCATCCTCAGTGCAGCCCCGAAATGCGGTGAAAATGGCTGCGTTGTTGAGGACTTTCGGGCTCAACTCTGCGGGGTGGATGTCGAAGTTGTTTTTCTCTTTACCGTTGTAAAAATCATCGATGCCCTTCTTTCCGTCAAACGCGAAATAGGTGATCGCCAATTTGCCCGCACAAAGAAACATCTTTTTCTTCACTGTGAAAGTGTCGGTCTCGATCAAATATGCATTGCAAAAGTGTCGTACTCGTATAAATGCATGACAAATTTCCTGAGCAAGAGAAATGGAATTTGTCATGCTGATTTGCCTTGGCAACAAGATTTGTAAATGCAAGACTTGCATTTATACGAGTACGATGCTTTTGCACAGGATATCAAATTCGAATCCGGCACCGGCTCTCCGAGTTTCTCCTCTAATTCCTCTTGCTGTATTTTCTCCTGTTTCCAGACCCGATACTCTTCGCTGTCGCCCGCGTGCACCACGACAAAAAGCATGTTGCGCCGGCGTGGTCGAACTCGTACTCGACCCACCATTTCTTGCCCGTTCGCATCAAAAATTTTATATTCGTCTCTCACGTCAAATCGGATCTGTTGCGGCGAGTGCGCCACCTTGAAGAGTATCTCGTGCTTCGTGACCAGCAGTTTTGTCTCGAAACAATTGTACACCATCCAGCTGTGGTTTACTTGCAGCCAGTGCTTGCCGGCGCCGGGGATATTAGTGGCCGCGTTGTTTATGCTACTAGATCCAGTCGCATTCAAATTCATAGGGTAGATCCAGTTTGCCGCTTTCGACCGGACGCGGGAGTTGTTAGTCCTGTCTCGACCGGAGAAGGTGATGTAGTTTTTCTGGTCCTCTATAATTCCATTTCCAAGGAGCTGCTTGCCAGAAGTTGCGCCCCGTTCAATGGACGTCGAACTAGTACCGCAGGATGTTGTCCTGGTCAGCGAATCTTTGTCTTCGAGCAGCGTTGCGTTCGTAGTTCCTGCGGATGCTGTACAAGACGACGTGCTAGTAGATTTGTCGTGCTCATCAACACTATGCTGGTGCAGCTCTCCTGCTTCTTTGTTAGTACTATCCGGCGGAGCTACCAACCCCAATTCCACGCACTGCTGGAACACCTCGAACCACTTAAAGTTATGAACTGCAAAAGTATCGCAATCGTATGAATGCTTGACAAATTATCCCAGCATGAGAAATAAAATTTGTAATGGTGATTTACGTTGAGAAAAAAATTTGTAATGCATGATTGCAATACGAGTCGGATACTTTTCCACAGGATAAAAATGTGCTTCGTCGTAAAGGCGCTTGGCAAACTTGACCAAATCGTGCTTCCTGTATCCACAAAAAAAGAACCATCCCCATCCAATTTGTCAAGCAAAACGCGCATAAATTCCACTACTTGTCATGCAAAAAATGGATGGGGATGGCTGTGTTTTTCTTTTTGTGGATATCCTGCCGCTCTTGTCCACGACGAAGGGTAGCCTCGCGATCGGGAGTCTCTCCCTACGCTCCTCCGGAAAAAATGAAGGGTCGGTAGAGTTCATGTTGATGTTGTCCTCGGACTTTATCTTTAGTTCATGACGACTTTGGAGCTGAAGATTTTTCTCTTCGAAAGGGGAATTTTTCCGCAGGACCGGAAGAGTTGTCTCCTCGCCGGGAGGCTGTTGTTCTCCTGCTTCGGTTTCTGCAGCGGTCGTCTTTGTTGATTCGGACTTTTGCAACAAGAGGAAGTCCTCGCATTCGTGTTCCTTTTCGTCCTGGCCGGATTTGTCTCTGTCGGTTTTAGTTTTTTGTAGCTCGCGGTCTCTATTTCCTTCGTCGGTATTGATGGGAAGATTGGCTGGAAGGTTATTTGGTTTCGTCTGGGTGTCATTTTCTGATTCTGATTTCGTATTTGCCGCGAAGTCGTTGTCAGAGTCATCATCTTCGCCGCAATCTGCCCGAAGAACATCCTCGCCGCAATCTGTCCGAAGAAGGCCAATAACTCCAGCTGTTCCTACAACTTGCTTGGTAGAGCTACTAGTTGTACCTGCTTCATTCGCAGTACTTGCGAATGCGGTGGGCTCGTCGCTTTTGTTGTTTGTGATGGGTGTATCTCTTTCATTGGCAATGTCCTCTCGCTTACCATCTCCATTCCCATTGTTGGGTAATACACTTGCGCTACTTCCGTTAGAAGAAGAAGTACTAGATTATCCCACGAAAAAACTGTTTCACTGTGATGGTTTTGCAAGATCTGCATCACAAGTTTGTATACACATGACACAGAGAATTTGCCATGCGCGTTTCCCAAGAGAAAACACGTTTAAGAAGCCATTGTGTTGCAGGTGTAGCAACACAAACACTTTGGTGTTTCGTTGTCTGCATCACAGGTTCACAGTGAAACAGTTTTTTCTTGCGATATAGATGTTTTACTCTTCACAACCTGCTCCCCGAACTCGGTCTCCCCGTATTCCACGTTGTCGCTGTTAAAACCTTATGCAATGCAAAAGCATCGCACGCGTAGTGATTGCAGTCATGCATTAGAAATTTTTTTCCTAAGGCAAATCCGCGTGACAAATTTCATTTCTCATGCTGAGGAAATCTGTAATGCATTTGTACGAGTACGATTATACTTTTGCACTTCATAACCCCTCTTTCTCCACATCCGGTAGGTGCACATTTCCCTCAACTCCGCCCTTGAACAGCAATATCACCAGAAAAAGTGTTAGCAAAGCTAACGAGAAGATCTAGCATGCAGTCGTTCATGAGAACAACAACAAACCTATTGCACCACATGACAAAGAAACAGAAAGATCATTGTCATGCATCATGACTGAAATGTTGCCTCAAAGCCGTTCAAACCTCAAACACTCTTCTGGCTGATACGCATCTCCCTTTTCTCAAAGTCGAACGCGTAGGGCTCTATCGTCCAATGCTGGCGTCGGAACATGTCTTCCCACTGGGATTTGGATTTCTGCCCGAAGAGCAGCCACGCCTCGTAGTCCTCCAGGTTCAAACCAGGATGGAATTCCGCAAAGTCCCATGGTTTTTTGTCCCCAGAATAGTGAATCACCTTGAAGGTCTTCAGGGACGCATAGGTCGACGTTTTATTATTTGTACCGGACGAGGTCGGGTGGTTCTTGTTGGCGTCGCCTGTCGTGCTTGTTCGTGTAGTCTCTGCATGACAAGTTTCCGGCTCAACATCCTCGTCCTCCTCTTCTTCCAGATTCAAAATCGCGTTTTTCAAAAAGTTCATCCGCCGCGACAAACCCCACTGCGTGTTCAGATGCGGCGCGAGTTCGTTGAACATTTGG
This sequence comes from Amoebophrya sp. A120, assembly GCA_905178155.1. Classification (NCBI taxonomy): domain Eukaryota; class Dinophyceae; order Syndiniales; family Amoebophryaceae; genus Amoebophrya; species Amoebophrya sp. A120. The sequence goes on from CAJINV010000006.1 coordinate 3,773,015, forward strand.
TGAATCTGCCAGTTAAATATGCAATACAGATTTCCCGTACATGTACAAGATGCATCACAAATAATTTCACCAGTTTGGAGCCTAAAACTTGTCATGCTGAACTAGGATCGAAGCCAAGTTTTGTCATGCGGAGACCGCATTTGTACGTGTGCGGGAAATTTACTGTGGATATTATAGGCGGGCGAGATGGCCACCCAGCGGTCGGCAAAAAACCGCGCCAAGTAGTCCTGTTCCGGACCGTTGCCCTTGATGTGTTCCGGGTGATTCTTATCCTGGATCTGCGACAGCATCGCCTCAAAGTGCTCTTGCGAAGGGGCAAGAAGCATCAGACCGGCGTTGATCCCTCTCGACCGGCCCCAGGAGGAAAGCTGGCCGAACGGCGTCGGGGTGGAGCTTTTGTTGTATGCCCAGTAGGTCGTCTGGGTTGATGCCGAAGAGGACGTTGCTGTGCCTGTGGTGCCGTTTTCTTGCAGATGAAGATGATCATGCGGGCCCTCCTGATCAACATCCGCCTGACCAGGACAGCACGAAGTTATGCCGTTTATTTCTTCTTTTTTCCTATCAAAATCCATTTCGAAATTCTGTGCGTCGTCGGAAATATCGGACAGTTCGTCGATCTCCCGCTCATACATTGCAAAAGTATCGTACCGGTATAGATTGCAATACAAATTTCCTTAGCATGAGAAATGGAATTTCAATTTGTCATGCGGATTTGCTTTAACAAAAAGATTTGCAATGCAAGACTTGCATTCATACGAGTACGATACTTTTGCAGAGGATACCGCTGCCTCTGTTGCCACGTTCTTTCCCTGCCACCGTAAAACAACTGCGCGCCGTCTACCCATTCGCCATGGGCCCAATCTGCGTGCCCGGTGACCATCGCGCCAGGGGCGGGCAGGTCAAACAAATGGTCAAGGTCGTTCACGCACAGCATGTCAATGTCCATTTGCACTACCTTGTCGAAATCGCTGCAAACCTCGAACAGCCGAAGCTTTGTGAACACGAAATCGAAACGATGCGCGCCCAATTGCGAGCGGGAAGTATAGGATGCAAGAAAGCAGAGAAAGTCGTTTTGAGCCACGAGAACGTAGTCGATGTTCTTGCATCAGGGCGACTTGTGCAAAAACTGTTGTCACTCCATGGAGAGCTCCTGCCATCTTCAAATATGCATAAATTTCCATGCTGCACATCGAGGATCCTCTTGCAGTGAAGCTGTTGTGCATGACACCTGCCGTCGTTCTTGGCTCAAAATGCTATCACAAAGAAGTCACCTGTATCATACTCCCAGGTCCACAAGCTGTCTGCTTCATTGTTGACATGCCGGACCAGCCTGTTTCAATAGATCAATTTGATTCATCACGACTGCACACAACTAGCAATACAAATCTCGTCCTTTGTCTTCATTGGAGAGACAGCTATACAAAATCCACGTGTTCAACTACAGCAAGAAGAACACCAGCCCAAGAACAAATACCTGCACTCCCATCCTGCTTTTTCCAATCGCCGGCGGTTTTCCCGCGGCACGTCCTTCGTGTGAATGCACACCATTTTAATCTCCCCACTTGCCACTTTTGGGCAATTATTTTTCAGGGACTGTCCCAGAACGATGGCTCCATTGACGTACTTCAGCTTTTGTCCCCAGAGCGCGATTATCCTGTGCAAAAGTATCGTACTCGTATTGCAATCATGCAATTTAAGGTAATTTCGCATATACAAATTTTCTTTCTCATGCTGAGGAAATTTGTAATGCATTTATACGAATATGATACTTTAACTTTTGCAGTTCATAGCGATGGTGTACGCGTACCGGAAGCCAACCTCCGGATTTTTCGGTTGGTTAAACAGGTGCTTAAATCTCGCTGCGGTATTGACAACATGTCGCGGAGCATCATTATTTTCAACATCTTCTAGCAGCGCTTCTCGGTTCTCGGGATGGGCCGCGTTTTCCACCTTCTGGACATACACCGGGCGGTGGCAATTGGGGCAGTTGGAGACCTGTGAAATGCAAAAGCATCGCACTCGTATTGCAATCATGCATTACAAACAAGGTCCGAGCACGGGGGCTGGGGCCCCCGTGCAGAGACCTTGCATCTTTGAGGGGCATTGGGCGGCCGGAGCAGTTTCCGAGGCCGTGCGGGCTTGCTCCGCGCGACATTCGAACGCAACCGCAACGGGGACGCGCGTCGCGAAGTAGAGGAATGGCCAGTGCCGCGCCATCCCCAGCGGGCTACCACATAGGGCGCCCCGATGGGCGCCCGAGGGGTGGCGCGTTCGCCTCCACTTGCAGGACCCCGACACCGGCCTGCAAGCTGATGGCAAGCGTTTCGAAGTCGGCGCCGGGCCATTGGGCGCCGCTGCCTGGCGGCCCTACTTCAGGAGAGAAGCGCTTGGCGGGCGGCCTAACTTCTAAAAGCCGGCGGCACACCTGCGGAAGGAAGCGGCCCCCAGCCTTGCGGAAGTCGCCGCCCGGCTTTTCTTTGGCCAATGCGGCCGGGCTTTTGGATGTCTGCGCCGGCCGGAATCCCGCAAGCCGCCGACCACGGACGCGAGGCCGGTCCCGGATTTCTGGAAGCGCTGGCGGGCTTTTGATTGAAAGCGACCCGGCGGCAGACGTTGGCAACCCGCTCGCCCGTGTCCCCCTGCCAGTCTCCGCGGGAAACCGGGCAGGCAGCGCCTTCGGCCGCTCGACTCTTTCTCTGTGAAGCTTCGGGCCGCGGTTTTGGTCCGTGTCCCCGTGCCAGCTCGCGCGAGAAGCCGGGCAACCCCTTCGCCCTACTCTGGGCAGCCCCTGGCCATGGTTTTGCTCCGTGTCTGTGCCCACGCCAGTTGGCGCGAGAAACCCAGCCGGGCACCTCCTGCGCCCAAGTCTTGGAAACTACTAAGCGCAGGCCGCGGCCTGCCCCCGTGTGCGTCCCCAAGCCAGTCTGCGCGAGAAAGCGGGCGGGCACCGCCTTCGCCCGGCTGATTCTGCGAAGCTTCGGGCCGCGCTTTTGCGCAGTGCACCCCCATGCCAGTTTGCGGGAGAAACCAGGCACCGCCCTCGCCCAATTCTGGGGGGGAGCGGTTTTGCTCCGTGTGCCAGTGCGGCGGAAGCGGTTCCGGCCGCGGCTTTGCTCCGTGTCCCCGCGCCATTTTGCGCGAGAAACCGGGCACCGCCCGCGCCCAATTCTTGGGGGGGAGCGGTTTCGCTCCGTGTGCCAGTGCGGCGGAAGCGGTTCGGGCCGCGGCTTTGCTCCGTGT